>JAFELO010000236.1:236217-258894 GCA_017140195.1 Eumaeus atala | reverse complement strand
TACACCACGTGCGCTAACGCATCGTCCTCCGCATATAATATACCGCGAAAATGTACATTTCCACGAACGCACCGGAAACTGTGGCTCTCGTGGAAATACATGATCAAATAGACCACTGTCACCTAAGCGTTTTTCCACTTATTGGATTATGTGACGTGAACATACGAATGTATTCATGAATGGCTGAATTTCTTTGAAAGAAAAAAAATTAATTCGTCGTTCCGTCCTTCGACCACTTATTATTTTGGTCAAAGATACTAAGATACTTACTTCAAACAATAAATATATGGTTAAAGCAATGGTTTTTTTATTCCTTTTTTTTCGGAGGGACCGACTACTGTTGGTGACGCTATTACCATCGCCCCTACAGTTCAGTTCAGTCCCTACAGCACAGTTTGTCGGTCAATGTACGTTTGCTTGTTCTCTATGCAGCAGAATCCACTGATCACTGATTGTGACGCAACTTTGCTGGAATATTCTAGGGGCGCCTGTTTCTAAACTAAGTGCCTAGCCGAAAATACTATAACATTTGTTACAAAGACTGTACTGTACTGTACCAGACAGTGCACTCGGTGCTGCTATTTATTAATAGATATATAGAATAGAATGGAAATAATTCAGTGGCAAATGTGGTGTCAAAAGTGGGTAATGCATGTAGTAGGCAGGCTCACATTCGCCCGTTTCAGCGTGCAAATATCTGATAAGTACATTCATACTTAACCAACTTATATACTTTACATATAAAAATTACTGACGATCCGCGCCAGCTTCCCCCGTGAACAACGGGGCCCAAATTACACTTAAGCCTTCCTCGGGAATCGCTCTATTCAATGGTGAAAACCGTAGGAAAATCCGTTTAGTATATCTTGAGAAAATCGACCGTATACAGACAGACAGCTTCGGGCACTTTGTTTTATATCATCACCAACATCAGCCGGACGGCATCCACTGCTAGACAGGCCTCCCTTCTTAAAAATGAGACACTTGTGCCGACGTTTTGATACCTTTTTGACAAAAATATGGCTCAGTCACTCTATCATAGGTAACACCCCCACCAAACCATTACTGAATTCGGATAATGCCCACGTTGCACTCTAACGACTAATTGGGAAGCTGCCTTAGAGCTTTGATCATAAATACGGTCATTTTGTTTGATAAAATAACGTTCAACTGTAAAAAAGAGACTCATCCGTTAACAATTTCTTTTTCTTGATTCTTTTGATTAGCTTCATCTTTAACTGATTAGCACAGAAATTACCAGTGCGTCTCCTATAGGCTCCAAGTCCTAAGTCATCTCTTCAGGACAGGATTTCTTCGAATTCTTTCCGTTACTGCTTTGACCATCTTTTTAGTACGAACCCCACGTGAACGACCAGATCTGTCACAAACAGAGGAAGTCTATTGTACCTCTTAATAGGCCGGTACACAAACATTTGACTAAGTACCAAGTGTATTGAGCTTTTTCTACCTACTTGTGTAATGCAATCAGAGCAATTCTGTTCACTTTATAACCCCACTCCATTTTAATAGCACAAAATATTGTATTGGCGTCAAAATGAGAGAACACAATAAACAGTCGCATAAAAATGACAGATTCCAAATTCAAATATAACATTTTCTTATTTTTAATTGTAACAGAATTTATAGCCCTACTAGGTAAATACCATTCTGTAAGCAGGCTATATGCAGAATATGTGAACTGAAATGATTGTGACATCTGCTCAAATATATTGGAAAATAAATACTCTTGTTCTCTTAAAGTATAAATAAAAGCTATTATATAGTTAATTTCCATCGGTGAATTAACTTTCACCTTACTACCAAGTTTATGCCCATTGAAACATTATCTTCGTACACGAAACATCGGAAGCATTCGACGCCGTGTGTTTTCCTGTATCTTGCATCTCGGCACGGGAAATTTAGGATTGCCGCAAGCTTATCTCCGTCCGTATTGAGTAACTAAAGGAGGCATAAGCAACACTTGATGTAACCGCCAGTGCTGCAACCTTTCTGCTGACGCAACCCACTAGGGCTGTCAGAACTGTACACCGTTTACAAAAAATGTATAACAGGATATGTAGAACCGTTATTGAGAAGACAAAGTCAGTCTCCTGTGACGTGAGCATACTCGTGTAATTATATACAATGTGAGCCATAGCATATTTTGGCCAAATTACCACATTTGTAATAAGGATGTAAGGACATACACATTAATAATTTTGTACGGCCAAGTTAGAAGGTATGTCCAGTAGTGGATGTCTTCTGGTTGCTGATGGAGTTAGAGAATATTCATTGGGATGCTTGCAGTAGACAGCCCTGTCGCCCCGTTGGTCCTACAGAAGCATTAAATAGTGTCAGTATTACCGATGCGGAAATAATAATTAGACTATTGCATCATCGCACTAAGCAAGTTTCGTAAAGCTGTATTGAGTCCACGTTACTTATGCGATAGGCCCGTAGGCACATGTGAAGTTTGAACAATCGATGCGACGAGCATTGTCCAATTTATGTTAAGGCTGATTGATGAGTAAGTTGACTGTGTCAAATTTGTTTGATTCAAATCACTGACTAAAAAAATACCGTGCATATGCCAAATTATGCACAGAGGTTTCTAATGACAGTTCAGTATGAAATCATGTATCTTGTGCTTTTGGAAATTAATTATTCAAATCAATTTTTAAGGGGCTACATGAATTTCACACAATTTATATTTCCGCATTATACCTATAGCTGCTTTTAATAACTTGAACTAAGTAAGCATTCATAAATTTTTCAACAAGCTTAATAGTTACTGACTTTATTGGAAGCGAAGATCATCCCTTTCGTCGTTTAGTTGTAATAGATAAACACAGTCTGATATAGATCAACTGAATATAATCGCGACCGAGATAATCGGCGATATCTAAGGGACGTCAATGTCCAAGATTGGGCGTCTTCTGGCTGCTGCTACTGAGTCTTTTGCATCTGCTGCGTCTACTCCGTCTGCTGCGGTTGCTACGTCTGCTGCGGCCGCTGCTGCTGATAATGATTATACAGCATAACGTGGTAAGCGCACAAAAAAAAAATATGTAAAAAATAAAAAAGAAGCTGTGGTTGTCTTTGTTTATTACTATGTATAAAACATAAAATAAAGCCGCAATACATTTCGGTCCGCATAATAAACTACTTTGAATGCATAACATCCAGATGCCCTCTACGTTTCTCGTTAGCATTTGTCATTATTTAAAAACACATCACATCACTACTTGACATAATCGCGTCACCATATTGGGCAAAAATACATTGTTCGAGTATTATGTCCCCCCGACAATGGCGTTAACAGTACGGCTGCTTCTTATTCCGTACGGATACGGACACTGAGCGACCGGTTGAAGTCTGTAAATTCCGTACATTGTAATTCAGATTGGATGTCGAAACGCACGAGTCGGTATGCAGGTATGCGGATGCCTCAGCCGAGACAGAAAGAAGGTTTAATGTACTTGGATATTATAAACATGTAACTATTGTTCGTACTTTTATGTGATTGATTATTTGTAATGTTGTTCAACTTATTGAACTGTTATTTACGTAGTAATTACAACTCACTGGTTGAGCTGCAGATCTGAGGGGTTTTAGTCTCGTGTCGGACCAAGAAGTGTTATTACGATTAATACATTTTTATTGTCAGTCAGAAGTCAGGAAACTGGCCATATGCCTCGGAAAGCAAGTTATCTCCCATGGCCGGCAATATAACGCATATATATTATGTGCATCGGCATAATAATTATGTGGATGTTCATGGGCGTCGGTAGTCGTAAAAAAGGCTCCGATTGCTCGTTTGCCCTCTGTTCGATAAAAAAAAATGTCTCTTTGGTCCTGTTCCTGATTCCTTCCAAGTCGGGCTGCGTTTCGTCGGAATAGGGGCATGAGGAAATAGCACTTGCGTCGCGCACGCACTTGTGCGCATACGTTTCGTCCAGTTGACTTGTCACTATATAGGCCGCGGTAGCCTAAATTTGTCTAGAACGACACTATCATTGCGTACTTAAATTATACAGCGAGACAAAACACCATAATACTGTTCAAACAGTCTATTTAGAGGCCTATATTAATGCATCGCTAATTATAGAATTCTAGGAAGCGATGTCGTTACTCCTTCCGCCTCGCCGCCCACTTTATTAATCTGTAAATGTCTCGCGGCTAGTAAAAGTAAGGCATTTATAGACCTGCCATCTAATGGACATAAATTTTATAAAGAAAGAATCGACCAAGTCCGTTGAACACTTCACAGAAACTGTTCTCAGACGCATGACGTTTTCATTTCATCCAACACAGGTGTTTATTGAGTTTAAAACGCGTAAATCAGACTCAAATGTGTTTAACATTGAATTGAAAAAAAATTAAGATGACATTTATTTTATAAGTTACTGGATACCATATATAATTTATTTTGCGTAACACTTATCTATACTTTCTGAAACCAATTCCCTAAAGGCACATATCCGTATGCGACGGAGGCTAAGCGGATCACTATCTAGTGATAGTTAGCTTATCCAAGTGTGTACATAAAATTATTAATAAGATATTTCATATTAGTAAGTACAATTAATACCTACTTGGTGTAGGAATACCTTCCTGCCGATCAACAGCTATTTTCAATATTTAATCTATGCTTTTGGCTACTAAAGAAAGAATGCTTACATAATCCATACAAAACTCTATTCCCGGTAGTATGCCTAGGTTCATCGATAGATAGAGTATGGAAGACGACCGTTTGCCTAATTGCCTTTGTTTGAGAATCCAAATCGTTATATATTACTTAAATAAAGAAAAAACTTACTGTTGTAAAATAATACTAACGTGTTCAGTAAGATTAGTTGTGCCATGCTGCATTGAAGCGGAATTGGGCCGACAGGACCAGGGAGGTTCCTCTCGCTCACATGATACTGGCTTAAAGTGACATCTTCAGTGTCACGTTTCGTGCGGTTTGTGAGTAGCCGATGGCCTACAGGAGGACCTCCTCCCGCCTACTAAGGAGTGCAACGCATCGGCATAGTAATTACACGGATGTGTATGTTCATGGGCGTCGGTAGTCGTTAAAATGCCCGATTGCCCGTTTACCCTTCTACACTTTAGAAACTTCTAACTTGTGTATCTACATAACGCCTATTTCAACAGTATTTAAATATTTTTTGTAGGTACCTAGTGCCATATTTATTGCACTCTTGCTTACGTCTATATTTTTGCATCTGTGTCCTTATTTCGAAAAGAAATTCTTTTTTCAATCTTATCGTCATCGTAATCATTGTCAACGCTTAGCATTCCACTGCTGGACATCTTCCTTCGGTGATCGACAAAACAGTCGATATACTACTATAGACTACGCCTTATTTCACACTACGTGTTAGTCCATCAGATTACGAGACTGAACGAATAGAGTGCACCTGTGCATTACAGTAAATAAATTGTAGTTCACACTACACATGTGTCACGTAAAAACAGCTTGAAAAGACAAGTCGTCTTTATTGCAAAAACATTGTTCATAATCTCCAAAATGTAGCAACAAATAATTCACGGACAATTTTTTTTATGTTTATTGTGTTGGTTTTTAATGTTTTGTCGCCGTTGATCAAATGGATGCCGTCTCTTTTTACATTATAACTCAAGTGCCAATTCTTTGGTTTTCATATCAAACAATCAAAACAGAACTTGAGTTCCTTTATCCGCTCGCAAAATGCCCGTCGAAATTGTGACAAAATCTTTACTGAAATGCCGCCGCCGAATACCGACAAATATAAAAGGTACGATTGTTGTAGGTTGACAAAACATGAATATAGGAAGCTTCTTTGTGTATTTCGTACACATTACCTTTTTTCTCTGCGAAACTAGGTATAAGTATAACTTCTGTAATTCGATGTTCTCACATAATATAATACATTATTCTATTATGACTTACAGCTATCGATAAAATTTGGCCATTATTCGTTACTCTACCAATTCTATCGATACAATCGATACTAGTACAACTTTTCTATACTCTGTAAATAATAAATAACTACTGAGTATTCCTTTGTAGGTATCACTTTGTTTGGTTTACATACAGGTTAAGTGTACATCGACGACGCTGACCAGCTGTGTGTCGCGAAATCGCACACGTGTAAAATCTATCCGAAAATTGTTTGAAATAAAAATTTACTATTATATTATTCCTGGCATTATCTTTATTTTTATGCTATAAGGGGCAAACAAGCTATCGGAGCCTTTTATCACTACCGGCGCCCATAGACATCCGCATAACTGTCATGCAGATACGCTTACCCCCTCCCTTGTAACACCACACGAATCGCGCCACCATAGCAATCACTTTTAGGCGGCATCACGTGAGCGAGAGATACCTCTCGCACCTCGCCGGTCGTACTGCTGTAGTTTGCATTCGGCTGCAATGCAGCTCACTCCCTCTTACTATTCTGTGCCTAATTTCATTCGAATCAGTTCAATTCACAGTTTTACAAACTTCGCATCTACAACATTACCTAGTTGGATGACCCACAAATAATTTTGCACTGCCTCATGTTAACTAGACTGTATTTGTTACTATCAGAAATATTAAGAAAAATCTTTTTAAAAAGTGCATAAATAATAGCATAATAACAATGCATTTTTAATTGGTCTCCTGCGGCGCAGCTGGGGTGCGATTTCAAAGGGTCTAAGGGTGTAACATCAACGGGCTGCAACGAGCTGCTACCCCAGCTTTAAAAAAAGGTTATTCTAAACTTTTGTTATGTTGTCAAGCTGTTGTCATTCTGATAGCAAGTTACTTTTATGTGTCTACTAAATCTCTGCGGTTTCACCCGACGATATTTCTTTTATCAATGATGCAGTGAAATTCTCAAAATCCTTTCTTAGCAGATGCCCACATTATAAAAAAAAATGCTTGGATACTAAATTTAAGCTTGTCAAGTTTAGCTTTTCGGACCGTGCGTTCAAACAATCAGACAGGTCAGTATGCCTTTTTATGGTATAAGAGGGCAAACGTGCGATTTGATGACTACCGACGCAACATTTTTCATGCAGATGCATTGTTTACCTTTTCTCTTTCTCTCCTATGGGCCAATGGCCTCTCACAAACCCCACGAAACGCGACACTGTAGCTGTTACTTTACGACGATATCATGTGAGCGAGGGTTACCTCCCCGATGGACCCAGGTTTGCTGCAATGTAGCATGGTTCTCGCACTTATGACTGCCGGGACATGTTACTTAGTACAGCATGTAAGTACAGCTTCACTACTACGATTACTAAGTAATATAACGTAAAACAAACCTTTGAATGTAGTAACAAGTTTCCATCCGACAATTTCCTTTTTACTGTCTTTCTTAGCTTACCTAAGTTCTGACCATAGAGGTAATTTTTTTTATTCGTTCTTCTGAACAGGCTAAGATCATATGACCGCACCGCCTCGTCTTTAGTAGCCATAGAGTTAATGTTGGTAGAGTAGGGTAGCCAACCTTACAGGCATCCGCCAAAGTCAACAACTCCCTAATCTAATGTAGAAACTCTTAATCAACGTCAAAAACATTACCACCCGCTTCCAATCATTTACAGACCTGCGAAGATCCGGCGAAATCAACTCAGCGTCAACATTTCAACATTTGTATTCCACAGTAGTAGGTAAGTAGAGGTCAGAGGCCCGTTATCATGTCGTTTATAAATATCGCCTTACGTGGTGGCGTGGTTCTTCATGGCTTGAGTAACAATAACTTGAGTAATAGTGACAAGATGACTCAACTGATTGCACCTCCTTACCCGTGATTAACCGCCTTCTGTTTTGTATTCATTATAGTATAAGGGGGCAAATGTGAGTCGAAGCATTTTGATAATAATTGTTACGTAGATGTGTGGACCTTTTCCCCCTCCTTCCAATTCAAAGGGCCACCTTAACTCTTAAACCGCAAAAACACGCCCGCAAAGCTGTGACTTTCGGAAGATTGCGAACGAGAGCTATATCACTGGTCGTGTCACCCCAATTCGGCTGCAATCTAGCATGGCACCCTTGCTAAAACTGATTTAATGCTGATAGCCTCTTTCATTTACGAAAATGCTTTCCATCTTTCTTTTATTTGCTTGTCTATGTATCTATACATGTACTTAATACTTTTCTAATAACAGCAATAAAAACGTCACGTGGTCACTTAACGTTAAATGTCTCAACTACTTCCTGTAAGTTTCGAAAAAAGTAAGTACTGAGATGGTCTGTTACCTGAGTAAGTTTAAGTTTAATCAATGGCCTAGAAAGCATTTTTAAACCAATGAATACGTAGAAGAGCGTCAATTGCGTTACGAAAAGTGTCTGATTTAAAGTATAAAAAAATTAAAAGGTTTATTCACTGTGGCTAGAATGTAAATTTTTTTGTATTTAGAGTTGGCTAGAGGTACGTCCTATCTAAATTCTTAAGTAATGGGTATAGCCGGTGACATTTTTTATATTCATAGACAGAAAGAAAGGAACATTATATTCATCTGGCGCCATCTCAAGGGATTCTGAACCGATGATCTCAAGTATCTTAAGGGATGATCTACCGCTGAAAACATAAATTTAAAAGGTTCATACATATGTATAAGGTAATTAAATTATTAATTCACATAATTATTTCACAGGTAATTAAATAATATTTTACCTAAACTATAATCTTACAGCAGCCAGCTAAATTACTCCTGGTGCGCTCTGTTGGTACATTTCCAAACTAATGGACGTTCCACAAATTATACAATAGCACATTTTATCAATGTGTGCCTTACAGTGGTTTTGCTCTATATCTGTAAAATTACTATATAATTATAAAGTTTTCTTTTATTTTTAATACATATAATAAGAAAATTAGTAAAATCGGAAAGTTGAGCTACACTGGTGGATCAATATAGATTCTTTTAAATTAATTTGACAGTTATATTATACTGTCAAGTGTCACTTTAAGATGTCATTTGTGATTTGAGAAATTGCGAACGAAAATACAAAAGAAACAAATAAATTTCGAAGGAAAATTAATTAAATAAATCATGTATCAGAGATGGATTATGCCAGGGGATAAAATGCATAGCACTGTAAAGGAGCTATTGGATTCCCTAGGGTATATAAAGTTTGTTGTTTTATTTTCGTTTTATTTGAAACATTATCTAAGTAGCTTCAATGTTTTATATGAATTTATAGGTGTAGTTTGGAACTTGATACAGTTCTTTTTTACATTCAAAAAGATCCTAACTATGGCAGTATAAATGTGTCTCCAAAACAAGTTAATGAATGCATTCAAAACTTGGCTTCAAAAGCATCGAACGCTAAGATTTTTCTCAAGAAGTACGAAGATCTCAAACAACGGAAGTGAGTTTTATTAGCTTATATTAGTAATATTGCATGTTACAATAAAACTACTTTTACGGATTTTATCGCGGTTCATTAAATTGATTATGTAGCCCGACCTTTCAGAAGTTTTACAGCAACCATGGTCACGGTTGAACACCATGGTTGCTTTAAAGCTTCTGAAACGTCGGCCCACATAAATAATTTAATAAAACATGATAAAATCCGTAAAAGTAGTTTTATTGTAACAAATAACATTCACGTAAACTTAAGATATCAATATTGCATGTGTTTGCCTTTACTGAAATTGCTAACATATGTACAAACATAATATCATATAAGGGTTTATTCAACCTTTATATGTATAGTATTTATAACATGAATTTTTGCATATTTTTTCGGACCTAAATTTAGGCTGTGGAAGCAAAGAGAACACAATACAGCTTTGTGGGATTGCTTTAAGTGTTAGTTTCTATAACTGTTATATATGCAAAATTTTGTATGCATGCTTCATAAGTTTTCATGTAAAAGCTAATGAAGGGATTGGGATAAATTTTGCCACAGTTATAGATTACATTCTTTATTAATATAATTTTTCTCCTCTAAATGATTGATTCTCTTGTGATTACTTTCACGCAGATGAAACCACGGCAAACAGCTAGTACTATGATAAATACCTCTGTATTGTTGACGCTACGTGTAATGTTAACTGTTATGATACTTAATATTAAACATTGAGCACTAAGACTTATAGTACTTTATCATTACATATTTATTTTTATCATTACATATTTATTTTTATCATTACATATTTATTTTTATCATTACATATTTATTTTTATCATTACATATTTATTTTTTTCCAGTATTGAAAATTTGGCAGATATTATTGTTATAATTTACAAATTGGTGTGTGATTCTAAAATTTTAAAGCCAAAAGTACCCCCTAAGCCTACCATAAGTGATAATAAACACCAAATTACCAAAGAAGATGTTCCTCAAGTAAGCATTTATTACTTCAATGAAATTTTCTTGTAAAGGCACTCATTCACTTGTGTCCTAAAATTTCCATAAGTTTTAACAACTATTTATTGGTACACTTTTTATCCATTATAAATTGTTCTCTACCCAAACTGTATATAAAATCATCATCATCAATAACTGTCCACTTGCATCCATCTTCAATTTATCTGTGCATAACTATATAAACACACACATTATAATATAATGATTTTTTTTTTAAATTTAAGATAAAAGATAAACTGTTAAAAGCAGTTGATGAAAGCAAAAAACTAGTCATGAAATCATTTGAAGAGAAAGAATCTAAGTTGAGACCAAACTGGTACAGCACTTTGGATTTGCCAAACTGGCATAAAGACTATCCTGCTATGTCCTGGGACTTCCCAAAAGAGCAATTGCCCTTATTATCACCATTAGGTACATATTTTTATTATTAAAGTTACCAAGTAGATGTGAATATCACTAAAACAATGATTATATTTAGTCTATAAAATTATTCCTTCAATATCTATACTCATTATAGAATAGTAGGTGTCTACCCAAACATATTAAAAGATGCACAAACATATATTGTATGTGCAGCAAGCAAAAGGATAAAATAGTTTATGGACACAAGCAGTTGGAACCTCTTGAATACTACCTCCTATAGTCATTTGTATAATTGTTAAACAGATGAGGTACCCACCTTTACTCCTCTTCTCCAATGGGTCACCATAAGCTCATAGATGGCCCCAAATGTGACAGCATTGCTGAAAATCCAATATTGTTAGCTTAGCGGCAACATCTATATGAGTCATCCATCTGGACCATCTACTTGTATTCCACAATTGTGCCATTGAGCTTTTTATTTAAGCATGTTTATAGAAAATATATGATTCTAATATACAATGTGCTCTCTATTATTTCCCTCTAATACTTTTTATATAACAGAAGTGTCAATTGATTTATGTGTTACATACGTAAAATATCTTTGCAGCCGACATACCTGTTTCCTCACAGGAAAATATAATTATTGATGAATTACTATATCTGTTTTCTGGAGTGCCAGGAAATTTTATAGTTCCTCTCCCAGTGAGTGATATTTATGAACCGCGCTACTTCCAAATATCAGAAGATCTGGACGATGCTCTGAAACAGATTGTACAGCAGATGCTGCCTCTTGCCTCCAATTACTCCATAGTGAGAAGATTTATAGAGCACTGCGATATGTGGTCGGGACAAGTGAGACACGCGTTGGTAGCCGCCATTGAAATGTTACTCAAGGATTACTATGTGAGTAGATACTTCTTGCTACTGCTAAAGTTTGAATGATATTTAACGATGATGTTGTCATTAGGAACAGGAAATGTGTATACAATTTATGAACTTAACACCTTTAAACGAACCATTCTTGTGTATCTTCTACGATTGTCTTAAAATTTTGTATTGGAGGAGTTGCGGGGGCGATATATCGATCTAGCTAGTTTTTATTTTCAGAAAATATTGATTGAACTTTGTTTTCGTTGAATAAAATCTTGCTACAATATCATTAGGATATGAAGCTATTTTTCGCGACGGTATACGAACTTACAAAGTAGCTCGGTCGGGAAATCGGGCGCCTCAAAGTGCAGGAAACCCGAATTGAACACTATGTCCGATTGTTTCTTTTATTTTTTCTCTTTTTTTCGTGTCCCTTCTTTTTGGGGAAAAATCTGTTCATGGGAGCTCTAAAGAAATGTACTAAAAAAACACCTGACAATACTTGGTCATGCAGGTGCTATTTATTTATTTGAGCTTACTCAAGAAAAATATGAGTCGAGTTGAAATATGTAAAGTACTTATTTAAACTTTTTTATTTGTAGTATAAGGGGATAAATGATCGCTCACAGCCTTTTGATGACTACCAATGCTCATAGACATCAACATAATTGTAATACCCACAGACCGCACGAAACGCGATAAAATAGCTGTCCCTTAACGGTGGTATCATTTGAGCGAGAGGTACCTCTCCCCAGGCTTATCGGGCTAATTCGTGTGCAATGCAAAATGGCACTACCTCTTACTATTAACAGATCGAGCCTAACACCAGCGTAGCGAAACGCTTAACTGCGTTTATGCGGCTTACGTGATTTTCACTTCAGTTCGTTCGTATGTAGAAAACTCCAATCGCCACGGAACTGACAGACACGGATTTTAATGTATTATTAATTCACGATTTTATTGCATATTTTAGACAATGATAGCGCAATTGGAAACGGAGCAAATGACTTCTAATCTCAGTCTACAAAAACTGTGGTATTTTATCTTGCCTACAATGCACACGATGCAGGTGCTAGCATCAATTATAACTAGCATTGGAAAGGTAAGTTTCCAGCTTATTGCCATATATAACAAATGTTGACTTGTGAGACATTTTCACCACACATTAAAACATTGTATTTAAAAAAAATGTAAAGTAACTTCAAAGAAAACACAAAGGGACTAAAATCGCACACTATGGTCACCATCGTCTCATGACGTGTTCAGTGTAAGCGTGTCACAATCAATGACATGTCCACTCAGGTGTCCAGTCCGTGCCCTGGGACATGACAAGAGTATCAATACTCTGTGGTATCAAGTACTTTACCTTTTGATACTGATACACTACTACCTGATAGTTTTGCTTTTAAATGCTTCTTGGCAGTTAAGTTGCTTTTATTTATCCACAGGCTTGTGGCTCTTAAATACAAATATATAAAATAATGCCCTATTAAGTACTACTCATGAGTACACCATCAATAGTTTTGACATTCGTTTTTTCCCTACTACTCACTAGTACAGTATTGATGTATTCTAATTCGACATGCTGTCCCTGTCGGTGACTTGTGAAGACTGACGCCTGATTACATTCATACAAAGTTATACTTATGGGTCGTCTCTCATCCCATTCTACCTCTGGTCAACATTCACAAGCAGCACAAACGGCACAGCATAGCCATCATGTAAGCGTAAGAGTACCTCCCCGGTCAGCTATGCCTAATTCGACTGCAATGTAGCAATAATCACTAATAGTCATGCTCGTATACGTCGCGACACATAAGTTACACCTTTAGCTTTGAATGCAAATTTACAGTGTCAGAGGGAGTGGGGCATGAGGCGCAGCGTGAAAAGCAGTGCGTAACTATAGTAACGCCTAGCCAGTGCGTCATTCTCTTTTCTTCGATCTCTCATTTTTCTTCGATGACACGGGGAAACGCATTCACACGCCTTCACCGGCCTTGTGTGGGGCAGTGATATTTGGGGCTCGCGGTACATTGTAGTGCCGAATACCCACAACGCCACCGCGTGGGCCATTAGAGCCGCCTTTCGTGAGGCTTTCGGAACAACAAATCATCAGGTCTCATCGACGGCAAGTCAGCCCCCGAAGGGACCGACGCCACCTCCACAGATGGGATTGTCCTCTGGTGCGGGACTTTGGGACAGTGCAATGGGGTGAGTTTCCCATCCTCGCCCCTTCCCCCGTGCACAAAAGCGTCTCGTCCTCTTGCTCTTTTGTCTCCTCTTATGAGAGGGCTACAAAGAGCGCCTCCTCCTTCTGATCTTTAGCCTCCTCTTTTTATAAGATGGGTACAAAGAGGATCCGCCTAGGTTGAATTAACTTGGCCTGTTTTCACCTCAAGTTACTGGATATCACCACCACGATAGGGCTTGAACCATGGTGGGGGGTGCGTACTGTACCCGCACTGGGTCTTTTTGATTCAACTTACACGCCGCGAGGTAGTGCACCTCCCGTTGGTGCTGCACCAACTCTCTGTATTCGGTGTGAACAGTTGTACAAATGTGAGCTATAAATGTGGACAATATTGACAGACTGAGCTCCGAGGTGGAGCGGTGCTGACGGTCCTGCACGAGAAGACTAACACGTTGCTGGGCGACGCCCGAGCGCAGGAGATATCCTTGTTTCTAACGGAACGGGCGTGCCGACCGTATCTGAACATCTTGCATGACTGGATTCACAAAGGCACCATTGTCGATCCATTTCAGGTATTCATTATTTTTTAAGTCACAAAATTCTAATGATCTTTTTATTTTTAATTATTATTAATGAATTTATTGTTTAAGAAAAAAGGTTTTTTATTTAACAATAAATTCAATAATAATAATATATTGAATTTATTTTATAGGTCAAGATTTGTCTCTTGAGATAAACAGTTAAGAAACTACAGGATATGTACCTTTATTCCGTCAAAAATCGGTCACAATGTGACTAGGTCAGTCAGAGTGTAAATAGCCGTTGACAAAATTAGGTCCAATTTTTGTGTACTTATCCAAACTGCAGTCTTATTTAGTGGCCTACAAATGGTACACTTGCGGTTCTAAGTTATCAGAATTGAGTTTGTCTTGTGTAATATATAAAACATGAAATACATAGAGTTAATGTGTTATGGAAGCTCTCTACAATCAAAATAAGGTCATCATCATCATCCGGACGACGTCCACGCTGGACATCGCTCCTCCCCCCCCCCCCCATTAAGATCAAGTCAGATCAGATCAGTCATTTAACATTCTTTATTGTTTCACGAAGAAATACATTTACGCACAGCCCCGCGGATGTCGTCGGCCGCCTTTGTTGTTCTAGCTCTTCCAGAGAGAGGGCACCTCGGCGAATGGCCAGTCCCGCATGAGGGGTCGGGCTCCTCCAAAGTAGAGGGTGCCGATCCGACAACTCCCCTCCGAAGTAGGGGACTTGCAATGGAGTCAGGTTTCCACGCTAACCACCAGCACCACCTAAAGAGGCGGCAAAAAATGCGCATCCGCCGCACTCCCATTCGTCGTCCGCGAGGCAGGCCATCCTCCGCCTTCCTGAAAACGTTAATATTCATAAAATTCTTGACTCTCAGTTAACTCCAATGTAGCCTTGCTGTTTGCTATACAATCTATCTAAAAAAATGTATTATATTTGCAAAGGAATTCATGATAGAAGACAATGAACTGATAAATAAAGAAGAACTACCGGTTGACTACTCGGCCGACTACTGGGAGAAGAGGTATTCCATCCAGAGGGACAGAGTGCCCAAGTTCCTGGACAAGTATACGGACATTATACTGCGGACTGGAAAGTATTTGAATGTTATAAGCCAGTGTGGTAAGTTTCGATTTACTGTTCAACAACATTTTACGAAAAGTTTTTTTATCGATCATTGGGGGAGAGGAGTAAAGGAGGGCAACGCATCGGCATATTTATGCGGATGTTCATGGGCGTCGGTAGGTCAATAGCTGGACCGATAAGGGCTGATAATGATGATGATGAATAACAATCGCGATTCTTATATTTTTGGAAAATGGGCTCACTTTGATTCTAACAGCGGGGCTTAAGTTTTTTTTTTTGTAACGGAAGGAGTACCATTATCGGCCCAGAGCTGAGGTCTATTGGTGTGTGGTTCGTTGTCACTAGTAGCCTGGCACCGGAACCTCCTACACTTAGAGGGGCATTTGATTCGTGTAATCACTAATCGAAATTGAAAACTATACGTAAGCTTACGCATTCATTAGGCTTTTTTACAGAAATAGACAGAAATCAGGTAAACCTATCATTGTATAAGCTCAAATATTTATATTATAATTATAATTGTGTATTTGTTATATTTATTATAATTGGGTAAGCGCATCAAAAGTTGGTAACTGACACTATAAATAAGTTACCTTTTCATTTTTGTAAGATTTCAATGGTGTGTCCCTGAAAGTAGGCTTAATCAAATAAAGGGATGTTCCGGTCCCAACTAGTAACGCGTTACCGCAAGTGCCATCAGCGCCACCCTGGGGTAAGGTGTCCCCGGATCTGTTGTTCACCAGGGCACCTCGACCGCTAGTCCTGTGAGGGACCGACGCCACCTCCACTGCCCCACTAACTTGTCTCAACTCGCCCCATTACCTTGGGACTAAGTCCTCATTCTCACCCTCTACACGCGCGCAAAACCACCTCCTCCTACTCTTTAGTCCCATCTTCATATAAGAAAAGTACAAAGAGCAGCCCATTGGGTTCAATTGCATTTAACCAAGACGTATGGACACCACAGGCTACTGAGCCTCACCACAATGACAAAGCCCGGAGTGTGGTGTTGAGGGCTTAAGTACTTAAGTTTGCTCCCAGCAAATTCGATTTTCTTGCAGCTAAAACTATGATAATTTTTTTTTTTTGCTAACATATGCAATATTCGTTTTAACAGGAAATTCAATCATCAAAACGAATACGGAAGAAATAAAATATTCTCTCCGCGAACAAAACTACGGAGCTACTATACAGAAGGCGTACGCGTTTGCCAGCAAGTCCCTGCTGGAGCTGCTGATGAAGGAGTACGACCTGATGGGCCGGCTGAAATCTGTCAAGAATTACTTCCTCATGAGTCAGGGTGACTTCATCGTACAGTTCATGGACGCTACGGAGCAGGAACTGTCCAAGAAGATTGATGACATCATTCCGTCCAAGTTGGAGTCTCTGTTGGGCCTTTGCTTGAGGTGACAGATGTTTGTGGTTGACTATTTTACCGTATAAGTGGGTTGAGGAGCATTCGGAGTCTTTATTATTCGGAGACTGCGGGCGTAGGTAGTTATGGCTACCTACGCCCGTAGTCTTTAGCATTATTGTTATTCCGACGTGTCGTCCTTGCAGACACCTTGCAGAGGTACCTTGCTGATCGTGACCAAATCGGCTACAATGCACCGCAGCTTTCTCTACTTCATTGTACCAGTGCAAAAATCGTCCAAGAAACCGACAGTCCTTAAAAAGCGCGGATTTTATTTACCTTTTTAGTGCAGAGATATGTTCTGAAACTAGTATTATGAGCCATGCAGTCTAGACTACAAAAAATTTTGTACAATCTAATACATAATATACATCGTCTTACATCTTTATGTAAGACGTCTTACACCTCGTCTTACGATTCTGGACTGCATATGCGAGGCAAACTAGCAATAGGAGCTATTTGGAGACTGCCGACGGTCATCGGCTACTCGCAAATCGCACGGAATGTGACGCCGAAGCTCTTGAGAAAGCCCTCTTGAGAATACAGTCTCATGTGAGCGAGAGGTGTCTCCTCGGTCGTGCCGGCCGAATTCGGACGCAATGCAGCATGCTACCCCTTACTTTAACACGCACAATATAGTATTCTTCATTCACTGCTGAACAGATTTTCATTGTCGCACATTGTAGACATAAAATAATATAATAAAATGAAATGTCTATGCTGCGTCTGCTTCATATCCATGTGGATGTTTCCAGACTGTCCGCGGCCAGCTACGACCCCTACAACGAAGACATGAGGGTCGAGCTGTTGCCCTACGACCTGCAGTTTCAAATGTTTAAAATATTATCGATCGAGACTGAAGACGAGAAAGGTAATGAAATAATAAGACTAAACATAGTTCGTGACTAAAGTATCCTTTAAACTGTCTTCTTGGACGGATAGCTTGTGCCTGGCCTAATGTTCAAAGGCGGAAAAAGGTCACCCATCCATCCATACTTTCCTTATAATGCTAAATGTTAGTCCGTGATATGGAGGAATACTTGTTTATTATTTCTGGCTCGTGGTCTAGTGGTAAGCACGTACAGATGTAGACGTAAGGTCTCAGGTTTGAATCCCGTGTCGGACCAAACAAAAAGTGTTATTAGGATTATTCAAATTTTAACACCAGTCCGGAGTTAGGAAGCTGACGATGTTACACCCTCATGCCACGGAGAGCACGTTAAGCCGACCTAATCCTGTACCTGATTTCCCTCCGGTCGTGTCGGATTGCCCTCCCATCGGAATAGGAGAATGAGGGATTAATAGAGTGTACTTGGTGTCTGCGCAGACACTTGTTGCACAACAATATGTCCTGCACAGATGGCTATTCTCAATACATCTTTAGCCTGTAGCCGAAATTCGGCCAGGACGACATTATAACTATTCTCTATAGGAGAACAAACGAAGCGAGCAGTCGGACTCTTTAGAGGAGTGCCCACCGACACCCCTCAATAACTACAGCAGTAGTAATTAATAAATTACAAACCCAACTACTATAACTAACTAACTAAGGTTTACACCTAATCGATTGTTAGCGATTTTGCCTGTTGGAACTGTCACAAACCGCACGAAACATGTTTTCTAAGTCTTTCAGTAAAGTATTACCCGTTGGTGTTGTTCTGGTGGATGTCAGGTTACGTTTCCCTCCGCAGAATATAAGCAGAACAAGGACAGTCCCCCGCTGACTGGTATAGAAACATTCTCATTCGGCATGGAAGTGAAGTGGCCGGTGTCTCTGGTGCTCAACCATAAAGCCATCGCCTGCTACCAGATGATATTCAGACATCTGTTCTTCTGCAAACACGTGGAGCGAATGCTTTGCAGGTCAGTCATCATTTTTCATGTTCAATTAAAGTGGGTCCTGTAGATAATTGTACTAACTATATCCTAGTAATGTCCTAATATAAAGCAAGGAAATTATATACCTAGAAGTGGGGCCCCCTCTACCCAGAAAATAGTACCGTATTGATCGGATAACAGCGATGAATATGCTGTAGACAAGAAACAGACTGGTCACGATGACTCGACTCCTCGGCAGTGTGAGTCGGAATAAATTTTAATCCAATTCACAAATCATTATTATACAGCCAACATATTATAATCAGACAAAAAAAAAAGAAATTAAAACAGGAAAGTAACTTGACGTGTAGCATTTTATTTATACTATAGGGAGTCAAACGAGAAATCGGAGCCTTTCTACGACCATCGATGCCCATGAAGATCAGCATAATTACTATGTCGATGCGTTGCCCTCCTTTTCACAAAATGGGTCAACAATTTATTTTAACATATTTAATACTGCCGTAACCTGAAAGTGCTTGCCGTGCCACTCGGCGGCGAGCTGTGGGCGTGCTTACCGTATCAGTCACGTTACACATACAAGAGTGAGCTGCTTAAAAAATAAATGATCTTTAATAGACCAAACTCTTTACAAGTTTAGTTACAAATTGTCAAAATATTATTTCACTGGGTTATGACTATACCGTAGGAATATAAACAGGTTTGGGAGCTAACGTATCTTTGTTACAGGGTGTGGCTGTACAACAAGGTTGTGAAGCGTTTCTCCGCGGCGCGCCTGTACGCAGAGGCGTTCGCTCTGCGCACGCGCATGCTGAGCTGCGTGCAACACTTGCAGTACTACATGTGCGTCGAGGTCATTGAGCCCTCCTGGTGCCAGCTCATACACAGTCTCGAGAAGGTATGGTAACTGAGCTCTGAGTCATATCGGCGACCTGGTGCAGTACGCTTTACACACTAAGATCGGTAACTACAATCCGATCCCAATATCCGTGCACGTTTGTTTACATGTTTGTTTGTTCCCCAATGCTATAAGAAAGAATAACCAACGACAGGTGAATAACGTGGACGAAGTGCTTGAGCGCCACAGCGACTTCCTGGAGTCGTGCCTCGGCGACTGCATGCTGACCAGCCCGCAGCTCCTCAAGGCGGTCACAACGTTGTGTCTGGTGTGCGTGCAGTTCTGCACATTCATACAAGTGAGTATGATTACAATCAGCAGTTTCATGTATTGCATCATTTGTACATACATCAACAAAAAATGTAATTATCCAGAGATATAACTCAATACAATTTATAAAAATACCATAATGCTACTGCAAAAGCTTTGGGCTTCTTTTACTGTCGGGTTCGTTTATTCATAGATGCAACGCTTTTTCTCAAATCCGGCCCTGTATATTTTCAAAACGAAATATCTATATATTGCCATACTAATCACAATTATAACATTTATACAAATAAAACTTACTTTATACTTATATTTGAATTGGCGTCGCTTATATTTCCTCAAGCACTTAATGTAATATCACATAATGTAATAAAAGACGTATTATTTAAATGAAAATCTAACAGTCTATAATATATATTCAGAGTGGGGATTGTAATACAAAATTGAAAACACCATTAGTACCACCATTAGTAATTAATAGTTTTAAAATACTCCTAGTATTTTAAAACTATCAATTTAGTCCTAACATAAAAAAAATATTTTCAAACAAAATAAATCAGAGAAAAATAATTTAATTTTAATGCATCATGTGTAAGTATAGGTCACCAACCTGCCGTGAAGCGCAGCTCGTTGCGTCCCGCGCGGCTTGCCCCTGTCACCTAGGCCCCGCGCCCTTTCAAGCGTCGTTTACCTTCGGGTCACAGCTTTGTAATAAGATACATCGTGTTGAAATTTGTTAAAATGAAAAATATTATTTTGGGACTAAAGTATTAAATTTATTTTATTGATGTTTTGTATTTAGGCTGGGAACGCCCTGGGAGAATCCCCACGCTGTATAATATATAATTATTATAATGCATTGTCTATTTTTACTTTAATACAAGCATAAATATTTTCTTCTAAAAACGCTTAGATAATGAAAAGCTTAGTTAGAGAAAAAAGAACTTCTAACAAGATTTAAATACATTTTTTAGTCTGCATGATAAAAGTTTGTTTCACATAGGTCTAATATTTCTTGTATTTAATGTATTGTGGACCAAATGTAAATGTTACAAAAAAAGCAGAATTATTGCATAAAATTTTGTCTGTATGTTGTAATCTATATCTATCTGTCTTTATTGAAATAACGAAGCCATTGTATTATACGATAATATTTTCTTTTTCATCGTGGATGATATATTTACAGGAGAAAAAACTATAGTCGTTTTTTTTTTAGTTTTAAGACGTAAAATGTCTATGTAACTGTTAAACTTTATCATTGAGCGGGTCCTGCATATAATTGTACTACCTATAGTCCTACTAATGTCCTAATAAAGCGGGGTAATTATATACCTACGTAGTACCTACGTGGTCGAGTTAAAATCACAAAGAGTTTTGTTGCAGCTAACATAGATGACTTCATATCCATCAGAGTTCTGTTTTACACTTTTATTTATTGCTTTGCATAACAGTAGTTTTTCCTCAAACTCTATTCTCCGCTATGTTAATGAAATTTTAATAAAAAGGCTCAAGGAAAAATATTTTTGTATCTGGATTTGCTTTTAAAGCTAAAAAAAATCAAAAATATTTTGCTTTCAAACTCATGTATTGGTGTTGTAATAGTTTTTCATTACTAACACGCACATGTTATGGATATTTTCTATTTTCCGTTTACTGCTTTTCCGTATATTTTATTTAACGAATTATTTTTATTGTTCTACGCTACCATATATAATTGGCAAAAGGAGATGCACAAGTACTTCGTGGACGCAGAGCTTAACAGTATGCTTGGGCCGACATATGACAATACAGACTACTGCGAGGTACTTAACCTGATGATATCACGCACCTATCACGATCACCGCCCATCAGGTGAAATCATTGCTTTGTGGACACCAATTTTAGTCTCATGTAAAAAACACTAGTATGAGTTATATAAATGTAGTTTTAATTCTTGTAAATAAACTTAAGACAAAGGCTATGCGTATTGTACGACAGTACAACACGCAATACCTTTGTCTACCCCACTGTACTATTACTTAAATAAAATTTTAACTACATTACCAAATATTGAATTCAAAATAATATGTTTTCTTTATATTTACCTCCATGTTCAAAAAAAAAAAAAAAACGATTTACCTAATAAATAATAGATCCATAATCATAAAGTAGAACCAAAATCACACTTGTAAATTTAAAATGTGTGATTTTCAGCTGTTTGACGCATCGTTATTTAAAGTGCATTCGTGCGTTTTTATCTTGCTTAGTATAAAATTGACAATTCCTACTTTGCTTATTAATTTGATGACAATTAGAATTAATCTAGAAGAGTTGCTTCCATGTCGTATTTGTCACAACAAACCTAAAATTCGTTATTTCTTTTTTCATGACTTAATCTATTTTAGAACGTTACGGTGACGGTAAGTTTTTGTGTTGGAATTATGCTTCTTATATTGTACATGCTGATAGTATTTTGTATGTAAGTAACGCGAAACTCAACTTTTGATTCGAGACTTTAATTTAACGATAGTTGTGTAATAATATTTGCGATCCAGATCATAATTGCAGTCTCGTATTAAGTTTCTGCTAAGTCACAAATAAACCTTTACAAAGGTCATTAATGTGGTGTCTGGCACCTTAAAAAGAATTACCCGAAGAATGTCGTTAGTCGTATTGTGCATATCACCGTATCACATTACGAGTAGCTGTTTTCAAAAAAAACGGCCGTTTTATTTTTTGTGGCCGACCAACGATTAGCCGGTTTGAATACGGCTGGGAGAGTTAGCGCCAAAAAAAGTTCGACTGTTCTTGAAAATGGCTAGCAGTAATGAAATTCGGCGATTTACACGATCCGACTG
>JAFELO010000236.1:158867-236146 GCA_017140195.1 Eumaeus atala | reverse complement strand
ATATAGCAGCGAAGCGCTTCTAGAAGGTATATAAAAGTAGTAAATAGTTGGCATGTACACGTCATAATTAATTTAGGTATCTAACGACCGATTTCACAGAGTTACTAAGCGTAGCCAGTAGCTCGTCGATAATTAACTATCACATGTATGCTTCAAATTGGATATAGCGAAATTAGAATTTGTATTTTATTTGCCACTTAAATTCCTAATTGGCTAACCTGGACTTGATTAGGAACCGGCTCTTGGCTTTTAATGCAACTTGGAGTTACGAGTGCTTATACAACGACTTCTAATCATAATTAATGTTTTAATTATAATACAAAAAAAAAGGAAGATGCAGAAATTTGTATGTATTCCGTCCGTTTTATGTTAGTCTTGTCCTGAATATTTTTATTGTACACACGATATTGTGTCCATTTCTAGGCGACAGGTAACTCCGTAAGCAGCGGGTCAGCAGACTCGTTCTCGCACTCGGTGTCCCGCTACGGCCTGCGGTTCACGGCCGCGCTGCTGTCGGTGCTGGCAATCATAGACAGGATGGCCAGAGACAACAATAACAACAAACTGCTGAACATATCTGCCAGGTATGTGGAAAAAGACTTTTAAAAAACAAACGTCCACAACATTATCCTCTTAGCTGAATTATGTTCGGCGGTTACCTCGTGTCAGAAATCTATCCGAATGTGACGGCAATCAGACACGATCGGAGACAAGTCGGGCGTAGAACCCACTCTCGGAGACACAGGGCTGTAGCACCGCCAACTTACTAACACCGAAAGTTGCAAGTTGGCGGTATCGCAGTCACTCCGAACATATTAAGAATAAAAAATCACAATTTTATGCATTTAAACCGCAAGACCTCACGTCTGAGTTTGAACATGTGCACCATAATGCACAATAGCCGATACCTAAAATAGAGTTTAGACGTTTTGTAACGTGTTCCATAAATAAAATATAAATAAAAGCATAATTGTGAACACATACGGCTTTAAGTTTCACCTATATCGTAGCTGTATGTACAGAGAACTTAAGGCCTTAAACCATGTAAGAAGCATGCATGCGATGTGTTTTTTGTTGCCAACGTTTTGGTCTTATGAATTATTGCGCAAATGTCAAACCTGCATCGTGTAGTATCAGTGTGCTTTCTAATTGTTGACGTGGGGAAACGATAGTGCCGAATACCCACGCAAACCACAGCGAGTGAAATCTGTGCCGCCGATGGTGAGGTGCCCCGATGTTTCAGGGCAACACACCAGAAGTTTCTTGTATTTCAGTCATTTTTTATAGAATAGAGGGCCAAACGAGCAATCTACTCGGTGCCTTTCTACGTCTACCGACGCCCATGAACATCCACATAATTACTATGCCGATACGTTGCCCTCCTTCTCAATGGGCCATACATAATTAATATTCCTTAATTTCAGATTGAATTTCAACACATACTATTTAAGACAATTGGAAAGATTTTGCTCCGATGACAAGCTGCTGGACTCTGATAGAAAGGCGCCACCGTCTTAGCATAGAGCTGTGCGCACGCGCACAACATTCGTCACAGCGTATAAACGCTTCCACCTTCCTAAAAAAACACGAAAGTACTAATTAAGCAACATAACGTTGCGGCGACGTGGCGGTCCTAACACTCAAGCGAGCCGCGTAAGTTAGTTTACTCAAAACGTGAACATCATACTCGAATCAAAATTGGTCGTTCCGACCACCGACTAAAATAAATAAATAATAATAAATGAGCATTAATATCTCAAATATTTTATTATCTGATCTGTAAAATCGACCTAGTCGACATGTGACAACTGAAATGAAAGAACACACACCTCTCACCACGTATGTGTACTAACAAAAACTATGATATATAAATTAAACAATAGAAGTGTTTGTGTAATTAACAAGTAGAAGTGAAACTAGACTATAGTCGCACCACACAATTTCATTTCGTCGAGTTCAAATCACATTGAGGCACAGTGAAAGAGGTTTCGCTTCTCAAACACCACTCTGTAGTTTTACGGTTAAGTTACACGCTTAGCCGGGGCAGGTCAATATATGTCTGATATTTATTATTCTAATAACTAATAATTATTATTATTTCCATGTCTACATTCAAATATACAATATGTAACGAGAGCCCTGTTCTTTACCACCATAATAAATGTTGTTCCTGCTAAGGTCATGATCAGAATCGATATTCAAATGTAACAATTCATCTCATTTAGTACTACTATTCATATTAAAAATGTGTATTAATTCACGTCATTGTAAATAAAAAAGGTGTTTTATCCCTGCTATTCTTTGCGATGTCCTTTGTATGAGACTTTGAAAACGCCGGCACCGCCTACAGCAAGTATGAATCATGAACATGTCACATAACCCTATTAGCTATTTGTATTTCACGCCAATCTGTAACAAATTATTGATTGCATGAAGTTTTTCATTTTTCTGCTAATTTAGTTAATCGAACTTTGCGAAAATGTTCAATATAATAAATGGGTTAATTCTGGATTTTATGGCATATGCGTTAACAGCCGACCGACAGTTCTTGCGAACTCTACGTGGCTCAGTAAGTCTCTGTCCTCTCGGGCCGTCAGTGAACTCTACGTGGCTCAGTAAGTCTCTGTCCTCTCGGGCCGTCAGTGAACTCTACGTGGCTCAGTAAGTCACTGTCCTCTCGGGCCGTCAGTGAACTCTACGTGGCTCAGTATGTCACTGTCCTCTCGGGCCGTCAGTGAACTCTACGTGGCTCAGTAAGTCACTGTCCTCTCGGGCCGTCAGTGAACTCTACGTGGCTCAGTAAGTCACTGTCTTCTCGGGCCTTATTTAAAACGCGCCCCCTAAACTCTATTCTACTTGTTGTCACATAGCAGAAGACATAACACTCGACGATAGTGATACGGATGCTGGCCATCCTCTTTTAACACTCTCCAAACGTTAAGACAGAGTTCACGTCCCACCGAGCGTGTACTTCGTGTAGGGCCTTCTCCAAACATCACAGTCCAACAAAAAGACTTTCTCTTCAATGCCGTCGTCGTCTTCCATCATGCCGGTGTTTTACATACGTATATGCTGATGATGCAATGCTATCACCTTCGGTAACGCCTAACTCTTTGGTAGAGCATACAGGTCCTCGTAAACCCTGCGCGCTTCTGCACTTTTAAAGTTGGATCTCCCGAGACACACCTTACTAAAATATTCCTGACAGCAATACGACATCAATAACACTGGTTACCCGCGAATACGAACGAAAACATATATACCAAATAAAACGGACGTCCTTCCAGGATAGGAAATAATGAAAACTGGAAACTATTGCATAAAAATGTACCGCGTTCAAGGTGAAAGCAGCTAAGCTATAAATGTACATAGGCACGTTTATACATTATTTTTGTTTACATGGCGAGGTACAGTGCAGCGATAGATCACCTCACTGATTCTAGCGTGCTATAGTAAATATGGCGCAACAATTACAATTGTTATTCACCCAGGGATGACAGACTATTGACCAGCGCAGTGTCGCGCTGTTGATCAATTTAAATCATTGTTTGCTTTTAATTGATAACTTGCCAATATTTGATTTTACCGAACATGCACCTTTAGTTATGATGTGCAGGTATGTACCTGTACACACGTGTAAAACGTACAACAGGGTTTTTTGTTACATACAGTATATTACTATAGTATAGTTGTTCGTAATTTATACAACATTTGTTTAATGTGTGGATAATGTCGTTGGCGCAACCGTGTAGCGTTCATGTTTAGATATAAGTGTTTTACATTGTAGCTGTTTGTGGTCGCTAATAAAATAAAATAATATTATGATCTTATCTTAACCATTAGAAATGCCGCTGTGTAGTAGTCGATGTATATTATAATGGTCGCTTTACTATCATAATTACTTATCCAAAGAACAAATTTGTTGCAAAAATGAGAAACTTGGGCTGTTTCATAATTAATACGAATCATTGTCTAATTGCGCCCTTGCGTTTGCCGTGCGTTTTGTATTATTTAAAACACATTAGGTTGTGATATTTTATTATCTGACAATGTATGTGCAATGAGCACCCCTGAGTTGACAGAGACAACCAGACGAACGTGTGGAAGGCGGCCTACCCGCCCTCCGCCCCGCTTACGTCCTTATGCCATACGAACTTCATTCGGTGCACGCTAAAGTGTGTATAACTTCACGTTTGACATTCCTCTAGTTGTCTTGCTCAACTTGTAGTAATACCGAGGGATGAAATTCTTGACTTAAAGTAATTTACCTGATGAGTTGTGTCGAATGAGATAAGTAACAAATACATAATTGAAAAATGTGGTTATTTATGGGTGCTGGTAGTCATCAAATAACACTGACGGCTCGTCGAAACCCTACTATATATAATATGGTATGCAAGAGCTCTGTTGTTGTCAGATATTGTTTGTTTTGTTGTCAGTAATATGACCTTATATCCCGAATTCTCCTACATGTAGCTGTCATAAAACACTTCGTTAGCTGGCCCGCCCGCGTCTAATGAGTGGTAACGTTTCACGAATCACCCTACAGCTATTGTATGTCTTTGTATATTTTTCGGCGTGCTCTGTATTCAAAAGGGCTTGATATAGGTATTTTAGAGTGACGTACAGTTGAATTCGTATTTTTTTTTTCAGTTTGCGTTGATATTAAATTAACACGCCCATCTCGATTTTGTGCTAGCACCCACCTCATTAAATTGTATCTGATATTTGATGTTGCCAGAGCTCTACTCAGTACGCACAAAATACTCAGCCACCTAGGTGTTAAAATAAATCTCAGCTTATCACGGTTCTCATAAACAAGACATGCTTGGTGTGTGCTGTGTATGATGATATGATGATATGATGATTTAATGCTATTCAATTTAAATCTGAACTGCACTTGATGTTAATAAATTAATGATTAGTAAGTAAACTTAGCGAGCAATGGAATATCGCAGGCGAAACCCTTGAGACAAAAAATTAGACAGATATTAGTAAGATGTATAATAAAAATAATGTGTATAATGTTCGTACGCAAAGAATAAAATACATATTTTTCTATAAGAAAGAAATCAAAAGAAGAATGATATTTACGAACCATCATTAAAAATAAAAAATAATTATCTGCCACATTTTGGTGTCTAGTGTGCGCACCGTAAAATTTCACAACTTCAAAAAACCGCTCAAGGTTACATAATAATTGCCAACAAAATCTCAAGTAAATATGTGTTCCCTTAATTGTATCCGTTGTATTTTTAAATATAAGTATTGTAAAATTGTCTGGTGTCGCTGACGTAGGAATTAGTTTTATAAACATTTAGTCATGTTATATGACCAAGTAACGATTATTTGTATAATATTTTTTAATAAATTACCACACCACGTTCAAAATTCTGTTAGTATTACTTTGCCATATTTTTATTGACATATTTTCTGTTTTTTCTGTAGATATATTCCGTTTGTTATATTTTAACCGTTCCAAAAAAAAAGACTTGTAACTTATTGATATTATTAAGGTTCCGGGAAGTCAGCGGGATTGTGACCGTGACCAGTGTCGCTTTCTGAAGTCACGAAAAAAGAGCTGACTACCCTGACTATGAAAATCGTATTGCTCGGTGTGGGTCTCCGAGCAACACGCATAAACTGATAACTGTAACTAATGTAATGAAGTTTAACATAATGTAATGAAGTTTAACATAATGTAATGAAGTTTATCATAAAAACGAAGCAAATATAAGAACTAAAATATTTTCTCTAGAAGACTTAATAATCTCAGCTTATATTTTTAATACTCGGAAGTTGGCATATTTTATTGTACATCAAATAGAAACGAATAGGTAATGGAAAAATATTATACTCTGCATTATATGTAGTATTTGTGTACATATAATGCAGAGAACCTAGACTAGTATTAAAAGTGGCAGCAACTATTAAATGTATATTTTAGTACGAAATTCACTCATATTCAGTTATATTGTTCGTGTACTCTCGGTACTTCTTCACCGTCTCAAAACTAAATACTCCCACAACAACACTAATAACAAAGGGCGCAAAAAATTACTACGTTTATTCCTTACTTGCCATTATAACTACAAGCCATGACACAAGTGTTGTATTTTTAAACTAAATTCCATTAGATATTATTCAATTTAAGCATGTTAGGTATTATTAGGTGTAAAGCTGTGACATGTTTTTAAATGTTAGTGTTGTTAAATTATGTGTTCTGATTATTCATTTTTCACTTTAGTGAGAAAGTACCGCAATTGTTGCCATATTTTTTTTAAATTTCATTTTAGTAATAGCGTTTGTTTTATTTTAGTGTTAATGATAAATTTAATGTTTAAATATAAATAATTTTCTAATGTCACAACATTTAGTGATGTATTTTTAACTTTGTTTCCACCACCTTATTAATTTTTAATAAATATTGAACACTACGATAGCGTTTTATTTCATATTTTTAGACGCCATGAATGCTTAAAAATATATAGAATTTTCAATAACAGGCAGTGCCATGCTGCATTATAGCGGAATTGGAAGGTCACGACCGGAGGTGCCTCCTGCTCGCCAGCGTACAGTATGCTAGTAAGCTAGCTAAGCTGCATAGCTTAGAATAATGCGACAGCCCATGGAACGGGAGGAGGAAGTTAGGGCAACGCGTCTGCATGACAATAATGCGGATATAACTACTGTATAAACTTGCCGCTATGGGAATCCATGGTTCACTGCTACTTGGTATGAGTCTGAAAAATCGTTCCCAGCTAGTTATTCTGAAGACGTCCAGACGGAACCTCAAATTATATCTTATGAATTTGAGGTTCCGTCTGGAGTACCACAGGGTTCACATTTAGGCCCACTTATCTTTAATATTGTTATAAATGACCTTTGTGGTGTTATTGCATACAGTAAATACAAAATGTATGCCGATGACTTGAAGATTTATAAGACCATGCTAGAGCACAATGATATTACAATGCTACAAAAGGGCATAAATAATGTTAGCAATTAGTGTGTATGCAACGGAATGACATTAAGTACTGATAAATATTATAATGTTGCATTCACACGGAAGGAAAGAACTGACACAGCTACACATAAAATTGGTAAAACAATACTTACAGAACTTCCTATTATTCAGGATCTTGGACTTCCTATTGATAAAACATTCTCCTTCCGTGACCATATAAATCAAGTCATCTCTACTGCGTCTAAATTATCGAGTTTTATAAATCGCCAAATGAAAACTTTTAAGAGCCCCGAATTAACTTCTGTTGTATTTAATTCAATTGTCAGAGGAATACTAGAGTATTGTAGCCCAGTCTGGAGTCCCGGTTATCGGATACACATAGGTAAAATTGAAAGGGTCCAAAAGCGTTTTATATATATATATATATATATATATATATATATATATATACCATCTAGTATATAATGATAGTAAATGTCGTACTCTATCTTCCTACCGGATCGTCTCAAACATTATCAAATGTCACCTTTACAGTCTAGATGGAAATGCGCATATCTTATGTACTTATACAAATTAATTTACGGGAATATGAATCTCCTAATCCTCTGCAACTTTTACCTTTTTCTATTCCCCGACCTGAGACTAGATTTAATCATAGAAAGCCTTTTAATGTACCGCACGTCAGTACGAACTTGGGAAACATTCTCCCCTATATCGCACATTAAATGCTGCTAAAATAATATTCGCCATCATTTGGATATATTTTCGGGTTCTCAGTCCTCATTCAGATTTAGATTAAGAGAGACACTTAAAGAAAGTAAATAATATTTTTTCCATGGTGTTTGGTTACAAATTTGTTGCTTTCAATTGTACATTCAGCATTTGTAGGGTTTAGTATTGTTAATTTAATAGTGTTAACTAGCGCCTGACAGCTACTGTCATGATACTTATTATGTTTATTGCAAGCTGTCTTTGCATCAAGGTGTCAGACTATACTATGATTCATCGAATTATGTGACGTACTTAATTTTGAAGTCTTTTATCAGTTTTGCGAACCTAAAAAATGTCTATGTGCGTCGGTAGTCGTCAAAAGACACGATTGCTCATTTGCTCCTTTATACTTTAAAAATGAACATTGTACAATAATATATGCATACAAAAACAAGAGGACAGATTATGTAGAATTGGGTCGTTTACTGAGAGTTCCCACAGTCTACCTTTTATGAGAAATCGATGCTTGTGAATGGTGGCGTTTTATTTCAGCCCAACAGCATGTATGCATATCCAAAATATTGACACAAAAGCTGTCACACTAAAATACTAACACATTCGCATTGTGCTCTTGTACCAATAGGTATATATTTTATTCTGTGTATTGCCAAATTGGAGAGACGTAGCGCATCTTGAGAGGAGGCCTATACCCAAAAAGTGGTAAAGGGGATGTTGTACATCAAGGGATGTACAACATCCTTCAAAGAAATTACCAACAAACTTATTTTTTTTAAATAATTGCGAACGACTAACTAATGAAAGTTAGCATACACTTGATACTTCTATTATGTAATTGAACCTTATAGAAACAATAAATAAAAGGCTTCCTAAATTATTTATTGCCAAACTAAGCGTCGTCATTGTCCATCTGAATCAACCCCGTGTAAGTAAGCTCTGTGACGTATCTCGGAATCGCTTAATCGCGCTGTCACCTTCAAAAAGTACATAATCAAGTCAGTAATTAAGTACAATATGCCTTATATAAGCTTTATTATCTAATAAATGCTGATAGTAAGATTACTCTTAGAAACAGGCATACCCTCTACAAAGTCTGTATCCGCCTGATAATGACATATTATTAACGTAGATCTTGCAAAAAGTACAAAATCGGTTCCTGCGACTGGTCACCGGCTGTCCGTGGTGCGTACGCGATCTTGACCTTCACAAGGACCTTGAATTGCCCTCCATTAGGGATCACTTCAAAGACATCTCAACTGAATATTTCGATCGGATGCCTCGTCACCCCAAGCCTCTCGTCTCAAAAGGTGTGGTCACACAGTTTGGATCATAGTGATCCAAACTGTGTGACTATCATCAGTCATCATCACACCACATCGCGACTATAATAACTGAACACTGCGCTTCCTTTTTCAAGAGGTATCCAGCTGGTGGGCAGTGATAAAGATGCAAAGCTGCCGAATTGAGGTAGCACGAGCCTGTCGTGAGCAAGAGCTACGATCGAGGAGGTAAAATATACACCTGGATTCGATATAACCCATGATGGGTAATGACATACGCCATCGGCCATCGCATATGGACACCGGTATACTTATACTAATAATAATATGACTGCTTGTTGACAAACAAGCTTTGAGGAAGAATAAGAACCACACAATTATTTTGTAAAAAAAGACATATTTTTGTAAAAAATAATTAATTTAATAGGCGTTAATATTAATTGCAAAACGATTTTCATACATTCATCACTTAATTATTTAACATTACTTTTATAACAACCTATGCGTTACAAGCACTGCAGTATAAATACTAGGGATAAGTCGTTAATTACTTCAATGTTACATTTTATGAGACTCTGTCTTTTGCAGCACTTTTTTTAAAGTATTCTCTAAGCTCTCGAGTTTATTCTTCAGCATGTCGAATTCAGACACGTTAGCCTTTTTACTGATAACCATTTTAGCGTGTTTTACAATTTTTCTGTCCAATCTGTACGCTTGGCATCGTTCAAAACAACATTTCCCACTCTCAATATCCTCATCGTCGCCATATTTGCCCGTTGGCTCCGGTTGCGGTATCTCGATCTTATTGTCCTGATTCGGTTTCACAACAATTTGATATTTGGGTAAAAAGAATGGGAACAAACTGATACGCCTTGCGAAGGGCCTTATACACAAATGAGGCCTGATAACGTTAATGTCCAATGATAGCCATGACCAACACGACATGGGTTTTGTATATACTTTGCCAATGAGAACACTCTCAAAGTACGATATTAGTTTCACTCGTGACACGTGCCCAACAAGCTCTGCGTCGGCTCTAATCTCTTGCGTATCACTAACTGCTAAGCCATTTAATAAGTTGAAAAGAACGATTGGGATCATAAATACAAATACTGTGAAAATTAAATGACTGGTAATGGGAAAGGTACTGAACTTAATTGAGCCAGCGTCAAATTCGCCCGTCAACATTACTATCGTCTTGAACAGCGATCTCCCTGGGTCTTCAAAAAAGTCTTCATCTTCGTCGTCATTTTGTCCTAAGTTATTGGGATTTGGTGCAACTTGGTCCTCCTCTTTAACATCTTTTCTAAATAATGTGTAAAAGCTTAATGCAAATGCAATAATAAGAATGCAATACCAGAGTAAAAATTTAAAGAAATTCCAAGACACTGTTCGCAGCATCACTATGTTGGTTGAAAGTGTTGGAAATTGACCGATAAGCAAAACCAACTCTGCGGACGATAATAAAATAGCAATAGCAGATAATTGTTGTTTTGTAGATTCTTGAGCTGAACTGTAACAAACAATCCATGCCGTTACAATAATTAATGCAACTTCCATCCAATTCTCAATACTTTGCAAATATCTTGTTGGTGAAACGAATAATTGAAACAATTCCCTAAGCAAAAGTAATATTAGGCCAATGGAAGCACCTACGTGTGTAATAACATTTAAAGCTTCCACTGATTTTGTTTGCTTATATTCGACACCGTAACCCGATATAATATACAGATTTAAAGAGAGCCAAAAAAGAAAATAAAATGTAATATTGGCATTGAAAAGACAGCTAATTCGTTGCCACTTTAAATATAGGAAACTTGTGATTACGGGGTGTGTCAATAAGGGTCTCAATTCTTCATTACTTGTCATATATAAGAGTGCTTCTGTTTCAGGTGCTAGTATGGCGTCATACTCTTTGACGTCATTATTATTATTTGTCTTATTCATCAAAGGTACCTTCCATAACTCATTCTCCACGGAGTTATTTGGGTATACCAGGAAACTGTATTTGAAGCGAATTTCGTATCCGTCATCACTTGGTCGCTCTCCATTGGTCTCTACACATTCGTCTAGATAAGATTCCAAAGTTTTTGCGTTAATGTCTGCAAGTGGTGGTATGTCGAATTTATTACGTAGACCTATACATGCGCCATTTCTTAGTAAATATAGAACTGTTTCGTTATCTCCGTTCCTAGCAGCATAATGTAAAGCTGTATTATCTTTTTTATCCATGTGATTTATATGTTTCTTTATATCGTCTACACCCAGCAACAAATCAAGACACTCTCTATAGTTTACTTTGGGATCTGTCGTTGTAGGTCGCATATTTTTCACTGTAATTTGAAGTAATGATTCGTCATTGTATGGCTCAAATAATGTTGATTCGTTATCAATATACATTCGAAGAATTTTATGATATCCATTTAAGCATGCAATAGCTACAGGACGATTTGTATTACCACTACACGTCGCATTTGGATCTGCTCCAGACTGTAATAATGTGTTGACAACTTTTTCAAAACCCTTATCTGTAGCTAATTGTAATATAGTGTTCATACCATTATTACTAGCCAATATTGGTCTATGCTCATTCCTCTGGACGAGTTTACCAAAATCAAATATGAATTTGTCTTCTTCGTGTCTAGACAAATATGAAAATAGTTTATCAACTCCAATGACTCCTGTGTTCTCCGCTGCCGACTTAAACTTGCCAATGAGATGAGGAAAAGCTTCTTGCAAAAAGTATCGTGCATTTTTGCCACGAATATCTTTGTATGTATCTAAATCAATAGGTTCTCTAGAATAGTCAATAATATACGTGATGACTCTTTCTAGACCTTGCTTAGCCGCAGAGTGAATTGGTGTCACACCTTTAAGATCCGGAGCATTAGCGTCGCAGCCAGCTTTTAAAAGCATTTCAATCATAATTTCATATCCCTCTATCTCGTGTTCACGATCGTCATCTAAGTCTTGAATTAGTTTTATAGCCATGAGTAAGGCCGTGTTGCCCTTACATTTGATGTTGACGTCTATACGGTCATCTTCTAGTAATGCCGACAAAGCCTCTTTATTACCATTTTCCACTGCTAAATGAATCGGTGCCGTGCCGTAGGTTTCATTAACTTTGTTAACTTGAGCTTCATGCTGGAGCAATAGCTTAATGAATTCTTGCTTATTTGGTTCAGATACTGCCAGCTCCAGACTTGTCTTGTAATCAGGGTGTGGATACACGTATTCAAGATCAACTGCTCCATAGGTAACTAGCTTCTTGAACGTTGCGAAGTCGTTGGTGCGTAACGCTGTCCGGAGCTGCACTTGAGGATCAGTGCCAAACAGCGATCCGCCACGTGTGAGGCGGTTGTTACTCATTTTCAACTATCTCCTGATTTCATAACAGATGGTATCTGAAAAATACAAAAAAGTAAATTGTTAAGGGCACCCAAAGTAATAAACTTAAATGTTTGATTGTGTCAAATTGCGAGTACAATTTCCCAATTCAATTCAATTAACGAATTATTATATAGGGCTATTTTCTTTTAAAGAAACAGATGCCGACTCCTTCTGTTTTATGAGAAAATTTCGTTAACATTCGAAGTAGAAAAATAAAGCATCGTGGGAATCAACGTTAGACGTTAGCTACATGTTAACCGATTAGCATGCGATGAACTAAGTATCTACGTAAACTGATTAACACAACAAGAACCTCTTTCTGTACTGTGTTTATAAAGACCCTAAGTAAGGTAGAGCTGACTGCCGTTCCTGCATAGTGGAGGAAGGAATCGGTCTTACGAGCCCGGGCAACACTCAGTCACATGATGAAGGTGAAGAAGGAATCTGCATTCTGCAGAATCGTGCGTATGTTGTCACCAAATGGCTTTGAAATTGGCTTAAGTTATTAGTACAAAGATAAAAGTTAATGGGCTATGTGTTACCTAATTGTAAACACGTTCGTTAGCCTTAATTTCGAAATTTATTAGGTCCATTAATTTTATTTTACTTAATGTTAACGTTAGTCGCAAAATCACGCATTTTTAGAACTTTAATTCAAAAATAATTATGTCTTAAGTTTCCTCGAATGATGCACATTACAAGAAAACTGCTTTAAGGGATTTTATGGTGGCTTATTTAGCTTTTTATTGATCAAAAATTTTTTACATTAGGTTTGAGCCTCGATTCATCTTCAAGCAATCTGACTGCTGTGCATCATATAAAATCTGCATAGCGAAAAGTTCATTGGGGCACGTTGTGCCCGCACGCGCGCCGAAAAAATTTTTGATAATATAGTACGGACTAAATGTACTAATCAGCCTTAGCTTAGGTAGCTAGGTACCTCCCAGCCATGGTTTAAGCCCATTGAACCGGGGAGCAGCACTTTGTACCCCTTTTTTAGAAGTCTCTTGCTCTTTCGTCCCCTACAAAAGAGCAAGAGAATGCGGCACTTTTGCGCACTGGGCAAGGGGCGAATGATGGGAACCTCACCCCATTGCACTGTCCCAAAGTTGGTAAGGTCCTCCTGTAAACGAGCAATCGGAGCATTTTTACAACTCCCGACGCCCATGAACATCCACATAATTTCTATGGCGATGCCTTGCCCTCCTTTCCCGTTTTTCCGTTGCATAGGAGGATGTAATATCATGCTTGGCACTACCTCTTCCTATGCAGCATGGCACTACCTCTTCCCATAAATTTTATTCAAATAAAAATACGACACGTTCATTACAATTCCTTCCGCGATTTCGTGTTGCGTGTAACACAATTAATACGGTGCAGAGAACGTGCTTTATGCTACAATCACGTAATTGCTCCGATTTTCATTTTCAATTTGAATGAGAAAATAGAAAAATTATAATTTTTACAGCTCGTTTTCTACAAACAAAAATGAACCTTATATATAGGGAGGTGGTTATAAAACATTTTCCACACACACCATTAGCCCAATTTCTATTGGACTTTATTGCAGTTAATGGTTATTAGTGAAGCATTGATAACGTAGCGAGTTCTTTGAAAAGAGTCATCGCCTGTACAAGAGGAGGCATACGGTTATCGCCGTTATGATTTGTAATTATGATAATCATTTTGATACCTTGTGTATTTAAGGTCTAGATTCAAGGGTATATTAATATTACGTGCGTATTTGATTTTTAGGCATTACGTACATGATGTAGATGATCTTGAAAAGATGTGGATTGTTTATTTGTAAACTGAAATGTCTACTCTTAGAGACTTTTAAATGAACCTTTGTTTTTTGTGTACTAGTCGCACTTACCTATTGTTTTGGAAGAAAATAGGTATTTGTATGGAGAATTGTGTTACTTCGTGCAAATTATATGTTTGAATCTAATCTTGAAAACTCTAACACTAAACTTATCACGTAAAACATGTGCGAGATTAATATAGTTCCTGTCTATAAAAAAAATGTAAGTAGGTAAATAATTGATATATCAGGAAGTAGGTAGGAAAGTAAGTATATAATGTAAAAAAGATCTTTCGCCATAAGTTGATAGAGCAAGAAAGCAATTTGTTACCTTAACTTTGTTATTCTTAGGGTTCCGTAGCCAAAAGGCGTTTCGTTATATTCGTCTCTCCGTCTGTTTGTTACAGACGTTTTAATCCGAGATTATAGGTACCTACTTTATGTCGGATATTTGGCAGGCCATTCAATCATTTTGTAGCGGTTTATAAAACCACCTAATTTTATAAACCGCTGCAAATTGATGTAGCATGGATATTGAAAAATAAAATTGTTAACTGTAAACAATTATATTAAAGGTGAAAAAGATGAAAAAAAAAATAGCCGCGTGTGGTGTCATTGAATATAACATATGCAAGCAGTGAGGACGACCCCTGGCTCCACCGCTTCCATGGGGAGCGGTGCGTACCCCCGCAAAAAACCTGCGTTATTACAAACAATTTGATTACGAACTTACAGGTTGAAATCCTAGCTTCTAAAATACACGTTATAAGTTGTTCAATCTTTATCTCGCACTCGGTCCCGCCTGGTGTTGGTTCACCGCGGTGATACAATCCGCTGCGGTTATCGTGTTAATAAGAGAAATATTTACCGTGGCCGAGCCGCGTCTGCGTCAACACGTAATGTTATGTGTGTGGATTAGTTACTTAAATGTTACTACTGGGATTATTCACGGTATCGTAGACGAGGCTATGGCAGACCTACGAAATGAAGCAATGTTTTGTATTGAAATATTTGTTCCCTCGTTAAGTTTTAAGTCAAAGAATGATTTATGTCGAGACCGTATCAAGGACATCAATTAGATGTGGTTTGGACGTTAATTTAAACAATAGTAAATACACAATACAGCTCTGTATGTTGATGTAGTTTTTGAAACTGGCGGAAGGACTGGATAATGGAAGTTAACGACGTCCTTATGTAGCTAAAATTCCCTGGGTGTGGAACCTATGGTAACTTACAAGCCGTTTCATTATAGTCTTAAATGGCCGACTTTTCAGCTTTCTTCCTCATAAACTATTGTTGTCTCAGTCATATTTACGGACCTGTAGCCGGTACACCAAGCAAAAAAATAATTGATACGCACATTTTTTGAAATAGTTTTCTTGTTACCATTTTAAGTTTTTTGTTCGTTATTGTTTCGAAAGGTCCATTATCATGATGAAAGCATGAGTAATTAATAAAAGTACTAATACACCGGCTACCAGTGTTATGTTAATAAATAAAAATATATTAAACGTTTTTTGTTGACGCTACCGTCGCCTGTGTCAGCGAGAGTAAATGTCCGCCATTTACAATTCTTTTCTTTATTAATACGGCTTAAACCATCATTTGATCCGAATGTTTGTTTACTCGTAACTTGGGTTTAGATTAGGTTTAGGGGTAAAAGATATGATCTATGGTATCCTAAATACATTTTGCTTTACATAGTAGTTGTATGTATTAGTTTAAGTTGTCTATCTCGCGTGAAATCCTTGTGGCCTAGGCTTAAACATGTTCGACCAGAGACCGCAAGGTCCCTGGTCTAATAGCCGTCGAGGAAGATATTCCTATTATTACAGGGTCGAACTCTAGTCGGTGCACCTTTGTCAACGCCCACTACACTTACATAAACTAACAGTACAATGTCGGTGCGTATGATTCAACAATGTTTTGGAATATTACCAGTATCTTGATTGAGGTATTTCAGGCTGTTTAGTACACAATAAAGCATCTACGCATATTATAAAAAGTCCCTAAAAGCTGTCTGTCCATATGTGATCGATTTTCTCAAAATCTACTGAACAGATTATTCACGCATTTTTCACGCGTGTATAGATAGACCAATTCCAGATGATAGTTTTAGTGTATAATTTTTAAGCAACGGGTGAAGGCGGTGCGGATCGGTAGTATGTAAGATTATGTAGTACTAGCAGTCCGCCCCGGCTTCTCGCGGATATCTCACGAAATATGGAAACACTTCGTTGATGTACAAAAATATAAAATTATGAATTTATGGTGATGATGATTCAGTGTCATGGTAATGACAAGAAAATGTAAGACTGTACAGCGTCTGACGCGGAAGCCAGTTGTGACTAACTTCTGCAGCGAAATTTTCTTGATATTTTTCCACAACTTTTTTGAAGTTTCATAATGATCAAAACGTTTTCTAATGCTAGAATAATTTCTCAAATCGGTCCAGTAGTTTCGGAGCTTATTAAATACAAACAAAGAGTCAAATGTTTCCTCTGTATAACATTAGTATAGATTATTATAAGAATATTTAGTAGAACATTAATCTATGGCATAGCATCATAGGTGGTGCACCTTTAATTGTGTTATATTGTGGTGATTGACGAACGGCTGGCTCAGTTGGTAACGTGGCGGTTAGTCCGCATGTTACACCAGAAGTCGAGGGTTCGAATCCCGCCTAGGCCATAGGTGTTTATAAATGTATTTGTATGATAAAAATGTTGAATATATAAAATTTCTTAAATATATAAAGAATATTTAATATGTTTCCGTTGTCTAGTACCTGTAACACAAGTCCTTACCACAGGACTAGGCTAACGTGATGTGATAAGTCCACAGTAATTGTTATTATAAAATAGAATAGAAAATAGAAGAAACTTTATTTAATAATTTGACGTAGACTATTATACATTTTTTTTCAAATATTAATGAAATTGACAAAATAAAATAAAATACATGCAACCAACCTATAACTCATAATATACCCCTTTATCAAATAATAACACATACGACAATAGTTACAAATAGTTATATTTTATTTTTATATATATTATAAACGCGGACTACTCCTGAATTAATAAAAAGTTGAAGAATTTAAGTTTGTTTAGTATTATATAGCATTAATTAAATTCCTTTTTTTTTTTTTTTCGTACCTATAATTATTGAATATCTAGTTGCTGCTCGAGCAAATAATTCTATAATTTCGGTTTAAAGTTGTAAATTGATCTTAGTGTGCGTTATTTTGGCGGCAGGTTATTCCATTTTGTGCTGGCATGTCTAAAACTACCTCGATATGCTGCGGTATGGTGCAATTGAGTAAGGAGCAGGTATGAGGATCCTCTCGTCAGGAGACTCAGCTGTTTATCTCTTGCCCACCGCAGTTTACTGAAAAGGTACGGTGGGGATTCGTACTTGACTACACCGAACAGGAGGGTGGCGAGGTGAAGGTGCCTACGACGATCCATATTCAGTAAACTAGCATTGTTTGTGTATGGTGTCACATGAGCGCGAGGAGGGACGTCAACAGTACCGAGCACAGGCACTAGATTTTTGGATCGTGCTAGTAAGCAGGGCCTATGGGGCCCTGCTTACTAGCACTACTACATCTGCGTAGTTTAACTTGGAGAGAACGAGAGATTCGCGTAGTTTAAACCGAAGATCAGTCTTATCAGCTTATGAAACTTCTGATTTCATACAATATTATTCTGATTCTTAACCGGTAGAAGAAGCTGCTCGCAGTTTTTATAGTGTGTCTTTCAAACCGCAAGCCATCATTCATCAGTAGTCCTAAATTACGAATCTCGTCAACTCTCTCTATATAGTTACCTCCCATATGAATAGTAGGCATAATTTGTATTGTTTTGTAAATTTGTGCCTTAGTGCCCATGCTCTTATATTTCATCTTACCGGGATTCAGCTCGAGAGCATTAGCATCTGACCACTTAGATATGCGCGCCAAATCGTCATTGAGCTTATCTAAGGACTCGATTACATTGTTAGGGTGAAAAGACAAGTATATTTCGATATCGTCTGCATAGATATTTTATCTGTTGGATGACGTCAGCAGTGTACAACGAGAAGATTATTGGCACTAACACTGACCCCTGAGGGACGCCTCTCGTCACAGTTCCTGCATTAGAACGTGACAGTGTACCAACCTCCACTATTTGTCTTCGTTTACTCAGTTAACTATTAAACCAAGATACTGTTTTTTCACTGAAGCCATTTGGTTTTCGACAGTGGTAACGGCATATTTAAAGTATCGAAAGCGCGAGAGTAGTCGAGCAGTACTAGAGCTGTAGCTTCCCCCCTATCCTGAGCGCACAGAATGTTGTCTACAACATCAATCAGTGCTGTAGTCGTACTATGACGACTACGAAAGCCCGATCGAACAACCTGCAGAATATTGTGTGGTTCGGCGAATGCGTTCAACTGTTCGTAGGCCACTCCTTCCAAAATCTTTGAGATACATGGCAATTCGATTGCTATACTTTGGGAATGTGGCACTAGTTATTGATTTGTTGATGATATGAGTAATCACACTCATACACTGATACCATCTATCCATCTATCCCAGTAGCGTCCGACCGCAGCGATCTAAACCTCTTTAATACATCTAAGTTACTTATAGTATTCAAAGAGAACGTATGAGTGCCAAAGTAATTGGTGTTAAAGAAATTTATGGTATGGCATGAGACATGGTTACTACCCGGCGTTCAAAAAATGACTATTATTTAACTTGTCAGCATCTCGTAGGTGTTGTTAGAGGCGTAGTGTAGTTCCCATAGAGTAGATTTTCTTTCAAGTATATTATCAAGTATTATTATTATTATAGAATTCCATATTGACTATGTTTATTGATTTTTCAAATGTTTACTCGCTATAATTTAAGAATATGTAGCTGCTTTTTACTTTCGGTTGGCCTTTATGGCAATAATAATGCCCTGATCCTGTCAGGTACAAGACACATGGGTATTTGGTACATGCTTAATCCGCGCGTTTTAAGCCTCTTGCTCACAAGTTACATAAGAACGGTTTGAAGTGACAGATAACCTAAAGCGGTCGTGCTATTATGAGATGTGCGAGCCTATTGGGGGCTGGAGAGAATGCGGTACGAAGGCACCGCCAACATTCGCGTACTTGTTTCTATTGCCAGTTACGACGCGAGAACTTTACACGCATTCGCACGAGTATTCAAGTTGGTTTCAACTAAAGGTATACTGTAGACATGAATCTATCTATGTCGACTAACAGCGAATATGTCCCTAGACGACGCTAACACTTTACAGCAGGGATCTTAGCGGGTAAAATAGCTCGTAACACTGATCCGGTTGTGGAGGTTTTAGGAATAGGTAGTGCCATGCATAATGCATGACACTACATCCTCCTATGCAACAGAATTGGGCCGGCACTACCGGGGAGGCACCTCTCGTTAACATAATACCGCCATAAAGTGACATATTTGGTGTTGCGTTTCGTGCGGTTTGTGTGTGGCCGGTGGCCCAAATGGGGGAGCGGAAGGAGGGCAAAGCATCGGCATAGTAATTATGCGGATGTTCATGGGCGTCGGTAGTCGTAAAAAAAGCTCCGATTTCTCGTTTGCCCCATATTCTATAAAAAAACGACTCTTCCTTTACAGTCGGGCTATCTTTCTGAAGATACGCGTAAACATGTCCATGTCGACACAGCGTTTACGCACGAAATACGCCAATGGGATAGCGGCCTATATACGCATTCATGGGAACATTACAATAACACGAAACACGTGTTGCCGCGAACAATACTTTTGTATCCGCTCGTCGACTATTTGTTAGGAACTAAAATAGTATCAGTAATCAGTATTCAGTCAGTGCAAATTTTTATGTGCTCGTGTGGATATTTTCGCGTCTTTTACACGGCTTGTGTTTTTAGGAGATGTCAGACGTGAAGTATAAGGGATGCAATTTGTAAATGTGATTTGTTTTTATAAAATGTGCTGGTACTAATACCTAAATATGTATAAACTAGCGTCATACCGCGGTATCGCCAACGTAACTCCGGGCCTATTAATCGTGGCGTCATGGTATAAAGCCTGCATGAACTATTTAACGCAAGAAGTATTATTCGATTCGGGCCAGCAGTTACTGAGATTAGCGCTTTACATTATTAGTATATAAAATATATTTCATAAAAATTATCGTACATATTATATATACAAACATTTTATTAACAACGCAGTAGGTCTGCGCCTACCTAATTTTTAATTGTTATAAGCACTTTCAATACATTTTTTTTGCTCGCATTCTAGAAAATGTATCGATAACAAAGTGTTGACTCGGTACACAAGGTGGATGATTCAGATACACGAAAGGCTAACCTACTGGTCTGGATTCGATCCCCACCGCATCATGGTGCTTCGTGCAGATCTTATTTGGTCTGCGCTAAAGAAAAACATTGTAAGGTGTATAAATCTTTACTTTCACTATTTTTCTATATGTTATAGAGGATGTGAGGAAATATTTGATTCTTTGTTTGTTTGGTTCTTGTTTGTTTGCATTGAATAGGCTCCGTTACTACTGGATTAATTTGAAAACAAATTTTACCATTAGAATCCTACACTATCACTGATGAACATAGGCCATATACTATATTCTAAAACGTTATAGATCATTATGAAGACTAAATGTATCGATGATGTAACTAAGAGTGTGGAAAAAATAACAAAGTAAATCCTTATACCAATCACAGCTACAGAAATTACCGACAGCTCTGCTAGCTCCCGAGAGTATGGAAGAATTCAATATGCAAGAAAAATGGATATTTTTCATGTGTTGTTCATGTTTACGAAGCCGCAATGATTTTTCTTACATTCGTACTTTTGTAAATCAATGAAAAAATTTGCAATATTTTGTTAAATATCCGTGTGAAGTCGGTACAGACTGCTAGTATTTTATAAATATCTATAAAAGGTAGAATCAACAGTTCTGGTGACAGCACGCAAATACTCGCCAACATTTCAATTATTTTTCATTATTTTCTCGTTTTGCATTTCTTAAGAGAAATGAAAATATATCCAAAGGGATAAAAACAAAAGTGGGCGAAATTAAAGAGTAGGTATTTCGTATAAGTGCCTATCCAAATGGCCTTACTTTTACAACATTTATTAGCTTCTGTTGTAAATAATAATACACATGTGCACTCGACACGCCAACCAATCAGATAACAATTTATTTTAATGATAAAGATTGTGGTTAGCAGCAAGAACACCGGACGCTTGGCCCACGGAGAAAGTTGCAGTTTGAGGAAGTACCGTAACACTTGCTGTTATTATAATCTAATATACTAACTGCCTTTGATTTAGATGTACATAGCGAGCCATATTATGAGCTACGTTTATATTATTGGAAAGTTTCAGCGTTACGTAATGATCTTTATTCAATCAGGCTTCGTCGTCATCTCCTCTGTACCTTTCCTGTCTATCTTTTTTTTTAAATCTAAGTATCTATCCTGTTTAATTATTTAGTAATGTGTATTTATAAATGTGTTTAATGGTCACCGAATAAGCGGCCTCTTTGTAATTTTCAAATCGAAATAATTAAATCCTGATTCTAAAGTTACGAGCACAATATCTTATCTTTAACTCAGTAGATAAGTACCAATAATGCGCGCAAAAATTCGCTGACCAGATCCTGGGTTACAAAATCACTCAATATCATAGGAAGAATATAATTAGCACCGTAATTTAATTTAAAAATAGTGTGTGCTGTGACTAGTGGAAGTGAAACTTTAACGGATAAAAAGAGCCTTCAATTTATACAGCCATTGGCCTGTCTACGCCGTCACCTGATATATCATCTATCCCCTCCCCCTCCCCCAGTCTATATAGAAGTTTCATTTCAACAAATAAAATTTTAACGTAAGTTTGTATTCTAGGCGGGAGCGTAACTGCTTACCAAAGTTGTTCGGTAAATCATGATTTGTTCAGCTACGTTTGGCGCTGACTATACATAAGCCTTACACACTTATACTTAATGATTTTTGTTGCATCACTCAATTTGCGTGTACTAAAAATTCAATAGTCAATATGTAAGAGCTTCGCCTCCGCTACTTAACCCACTAATGGCTTATGACCTCCGTTCCGCACAATCGCCGTCACATTTTGACGGTATTAGCGATGCAGTGGAATCGGACGGGTACGTCTGAGTGAATAATCTCATTAATTATGCTGCATTGCCGCCGAAGTGGGCCAGAACGACCCGGGAGTTACGTAAAGCCCAAAATAACGCAAATTGATTATTTGTATTTATAGAAACAATCATCATTATTCTTAATTATGCCCTTGCCGTTTCATTATTGTTAGATGGAAGGAATATCCGAGAACCTTCACCCCTATAGATCTTGTTCGATAGAGATATCTAATATCAGTAAAAAGGACAGAGGAAAAGCTTGATAATAATTACTATTTTAAGGTTCTTTGGCCAAATGGCAAAAAACGGAACCCTTATAGTTTCGTCATGTCTGTCTGTTCGTCCATATGTACAAACGTATTACTCGGAGGCTATGGGTAGTGTATGTTTAAAATTTGGAAAGTGGATGATGGTTTTTTTCATTTGCTGCTATGGAACCCTTCATATGCAAGTCCATCTCGCTCTTGGCCCGGTTTTTCACTACAATTACACATAAATATGGCCGATCCCCTTCGTACTTAAACCGGCTACCGCCTAGCACTCGTTTCTTCGACACAAAGCATGGCTGTTTTTGTCAACATTGTGCCTAATTTGTTTTACTCTCAAAATAACATTGGAATTTATTAAACGTTGTGTTTACGTAACAAGATTCTTTCAAATGTTTGTGTTAAGTAATGACTTTTATGATATTTTTATTGTGTAATTACAGATTACGGACGGGGCAGACCAGTGTGTCTGCTCAGGAACTAAGAATGACGGCAACTTGCTCGAAGCCTATATGTGAGACTTCGCGGTGTCTTTATAATTAGGTACAACTAGAACATTCATATCCAGGTACATTACTGGTATCACAATAGTGTGTTTTGAACTCATCTTCAGAAGTAAATTCTGTTTTTATATTGAAACAGTGATAAAGTGTAACACTTTACTGTACTTATACTGTTCTATTCATTTCTTACGATAGCGGTGCCGTCATAATTGTGCAATATTTTGTACTGCTGCATATGACGCCAACAGAACGTTGTGTATTCGGGTGTAAACAATACAAAATGGCGCGGTTTCCTAGAGACGAGAGAACGTTGACACCGTAACGTGAATAAGCGGTTACGCCACTCGCGTGACGGCCGTCTTGTCGGTTGTTCGTGTCGCATAGCTGGCGGAAGCGTTGGTTTTAATCAATATTGTGGTTCTCATTGATAGCGGTAAAGCATTTTTAAATGGTCTTGATAATTTGACCGGTCGGTATGTCAAAATGAGTCCTTTCTCAAACTGGAACAGTGAAGACGATGAAATATTAATAAATTTCGTACGTAACCATGAAGCTATCTATAATACAGAAAGTAAAGTGTATAGAAAAACTCAGCTAAAGCAAAATTTGTGGAGGGAAATCGGAGAAATTTTAAATAAAACAGGTTAGTAAATAACACTAAAGATTTAAGCTATACAATTATACAAAATGGAAGGAAAGTGCCTGTCAGAACCTTCATGTCAGCACAGAACCTTGACACGTGTTTTGTGTAATACATGACACAAGAGTAAGGATGGCAAAAAGAATCTGTTCATAGTATTTCATTAATATTTAATAATTCACTACATGTAATACTCTACTCTCTAATATTTCCAAACTGTTTCAGTTTGCGGCGCAATTTTTGGATTAGTATTATTCGTGGCGCTCCTAGCTACTAGAAAATAGAAATATATCCTATATTAGGCCGCCCCTGTCTACTCTGAATAGGAAACATTACAAATAGAAACCTCTTCGTCTCAGCCTCACTCCGTTTCTACATCAGATGATATCGAGGTCGGCTATCTAACCAAGGAATTTGACGAGGGCGCCAGTTTGACTCTGAGCGACTGGCATCTGACCTCTGCAATAAGGAAGGGTAACCTATAAAATTTTAGTAAGAGCACTCCGAAAATGTACCTTTTTTTTAGTGACGAAGGGGAATGCATTTAGGCATGATATCTGGGGACCCGGGTAGGCCCCAGACTTATGTTGGACTCTGCAATTGGGTAGCAATACCAACTAAACCCCTACGGGAGCCTTCAGCCGCTATTAGTGGAGGGTCCCGGATCTGCAGGCAACAGGACCACTCCACCGACCGGCTGGCCTCGGCGAAAAGGCCAGACTTCACCTCCTCGGGGACTGTCCAGCTATGCTATGACCAGTCCCCACGACGCCTGTCTTGTTGGAGTGTCGGGCCATCCCGGCCGGACACGGAACACAGGGGCATTACTGAAAGCGCTGCAGACAGCGCCTCCTTCGCACCCCCATTCGTCGTCGGCGGGGGGAGGCCGCGTCGGCAACCTCCTCTCTCGCAGAAGGTCTCGCAGAAGGAAGCCATCGCCTGGTAGGTCTCGTCGCTGCCTAGCATCGCGACAATGATGCTCGACTTTGCCAAGTCTTTCCCGACAACTGATGTCAGATAGTGACGTAGCGCCGCCTGTCTCGGGCACACCTCGAGGGTGTGCTGGGCCGAGGCCACCGTCCCGTCACAATCGTGACAACGAGTCGTCGGCTCTCTGTGGGTCGTCCTACACAGATAATCACCGAAGCAACCATGCCCGGTAAGCACCTGCGTCAGACGGAGGGTGGGGGGTTTGTACCCACGGCGCATCCACCGCTCGAGGACCGGGCGCAAGGCAGCCGTTATCTCTCAACCGTACGGCTGCCTCGCCAGGTCCTCCCCCCACCTTTGCATTAACGCCACATGCCCTAACCGGCGAATCCGTAGGATCTCGTCATGCGTGGGAGTCAGGCCGAGAGCTCTCCTGTCCGAGACATAGGAGCCGCTCTCGGCAAGAACCTCCGCCACTAGTTCTCACGGGGGATCACCGGTTAGGGCTGTCGCTACAGCCCACAATACCGTACGGTACCCCCGGATCGACCTGCGACGACCCTCTGTGCAGAGCGCAGTCGGGCCTTACTTCTCGCAGTGAGACGATCCGCCCAAACCGGAGCAACGTACGTCGCCATGACACCGTACGTCGCCACCGGAGTACAGCTGCCTGCAGGCGGCGCTGGGTCCTCCGAGGTTAGGGAGGCGTCTGCCCAGCGCACTCGCAGCCTCCACGACCTTCGGTCTCACCATAGCGAAGGTCCACCCTCCAGCAAGGATGAGCCCCAGATATTTGATGTGGGGGCTCAACCTGACCCTCTCCTCTCCGATCTGCAGAGCGGTGGGGGCCCCCTGCGGCCGATATAGAAATAAGTCCATAGGAGCCATATGATGTGAGCGAGAGATACCTCACTACGTCTCGTGAAACCTAATTTTGTTGAGACAATATTTTTTATATCGTCAGTTTTTGTCAACCTTACGCATGCCTTTATGTGAGTCCCGTTTACATTACGTTCAGAGTTGTTTTACTCTGTATGCTGGCTAACGAGACAATGTGTTGCCAACGCTTTTTCAATTCACCTATTTTATATAAAATGAGAGAGTAATGTTATGTTACAACTGAGAATTAGACGTACCATGTGCATACGTCTTAAAAATGCATGCACGCAAGGACTTTCGTATTTATAACTTACATATGTGATTCATGGTGTGGCACTTAGATACTTTCACGTGTATGTAACTCTAACGTGATGTGATGCCTTACTCTGACGTTATTGATCAGCTTACTCCCTCTCGCTCACATGTAATTATTCATCAGGAGCAGTTTGGTTAATACCGACGTTCGTTTGCATCCGCATATGCAGATGATTCCTGTGGGCCAATGCTTCAAAATTCTGCAAGTGATTTTAAGTGTCATGATGTGATCAACTTAACCGTATTTTTTACACAAAATTTCATGGTACTTTATTTTCTTATAGCTGGAAATTTAAGGCCTCTAGAATCCGTTCATAATCAATCTAAACGGTTACGAATTGGCCATATTTATACAGCGTTACTATTTCATTATTTGATTACTTTATCATCTACAGGCTGCAAAATAAAACAATTAGTTTTAAACTTTAAATCGCCTTTTACAGACAATGATTGCAGCAAGAGATGGTGTTACATACGAGATTATTACGTTCGACGCCGTGGAAAGCCATTCACAAGCGGAGAAGCAGCTAAAAAGAGATCCATTCACCTATCGTTCTTGGACAGCCTACCGTCTACCCAAAGAAACAGCGCCACAAAAGCCGATGAAGATGAACCCCTAAGAGATTGTAGTGACATAACAGAGGACACCCACAATAACAGCGAACATATATTTACTATAGAGTATGAAAATATAAAAACGGAAAATTCTCACAACAGCGATGAAACACTCAGTGACGATTCAAATACACAGGAAATTGGTAACGTGATTATGAGCGATAATAAGAACGACAGGAAACGTAACAATAATGGATATGCTAAAGAATTCGCTAACCGGAACTGTACACAAAATGAGCTGGATGAAAATGATCTATTTTTTGGTTCAATGGCAAAAATAATGAAAAAACTACCGCAGTACGAGCAAGTACAGTTGAGGATGCAAATAGGGACGTTAGTTGGTACTGCTGAATTACGCCATATTTCAAACATTTGATTTTGTAAATTTACGCGAATGTTACTCACTATCAGGACTATTTAACGGAAATTCATTGCGTTTTTCAAGGTTTACTTGCAGAATGAGATAGAATCTCCGTTATGAATCGTATCGGCGACTACTGGAAATACAGGCGATCCCATTGCAACTCCATCTAACTGATTGTAGAATTGATCATTCCAGAACATATAGCCAGAAGTGAGGCAGTTCAATACGGATATTCTATCTCATTGTACAAGTAAATCTTGACAAACGCGATAAAATCAGTAAATAGTCATAATAATGAAACATTGAACTACAAAACAGTGCCGTACCTCTGAAGACGTAGGTCTTCTGTATAGTCATATTTATGATATAGTGATTATTATTTTCAATTAATACATGGTGCCTAATATTTTGGTTTTTCATTGAATAATGTCCACATAGACGAATTTCAACTAAAGTGGTCCCTGTAGATACGATCGCAGGACATACTGTCATAGTGCACAAGTGTGTGCGTGGACACAAGTACACTCTCTATTCTCTATTCCCTCATTCTCCCATTCCGATGACAAAGTAGTCCGACACGACTGGAGTGAAATCAAGTCCAAGACCGACGGCTTAGCTTGTCTCTGAAAAACGGTTTGCGCACTCCGGATTGTGACTTCGGTCTGTAATTAGTAGTAAAAATTAAAAATTCTAATATTCTATTTGGTCCGTCCAGGGATACGAACCCAGGGCCTCACGTCTGTGTTTGGACATGCTTACCAATATACCACGAGGCAATTATAATTATTTTTTGTATAACATGCCAGTCGTACAGCTGAAGCCGCTTGGTGATTGCCGACGACCGACGCCCATTTAAATCCGCATGAATATATAGCATGGCCGTGCGGATTTAAATAAGCGTCGTATCCTATTTTTCCATAGGCCCACCGGACCTTATATAGTTAATTAATAAAAAACTATATGAACTTTATGCCGGTATTGATCAGCCGCATCTCATCTGCCACGAGGGCCCGATTCGAATGCATTGCAACAATTGTACCATATCTGATAGCCCGCTGACAATAGCTAAGATCCAGAAATATACTCAGCTTATGTCAGTGTAACGATCCGTCTAGGCTTCCAGCCGGATCGCTTTCATAACAAATTATTAACTAGAATCTTCCCGGAAACCATTGGTGAAGCCCACATGTAGATTCGTTTATTACATTTTGTAAAAACCGACCACATACAGAAAGACACTTTCAGCGACTTTATTGTATAATAATAATAATAATAATGTCGTCCTAGCCGAATTTCGGCTACAGTGGCCATCTCTATTGAGAGCGCCATCTGCGCGGGACATATTATAGTGCACAAGTGTCGGCGCAGACTCAAGTGCACTCTCTATACCTTCATTCACCTATTTCGATGGGACGGCGATCCGAAACGACCGGAGAGATATCACGCTCAGGGCCGACAGCTTAACGTGCTCTCCGAGCCACGAGGGTGTACCTCCGCCAACTACCCAACTCCGGACAGTTATTAGAATTTGGAAAATCCTATTAGCACTTTTTGTATGGTGCACCACGGGATTCGAACCCGGGACCTCACGTCTGTGGCTGAACATGCTTACCACTAGACCACGAGGTGATTTTCTTTTATAATATGGAAAGATTTTAGTTAAGTTGACGTGCTATTCCCGGTTTCACCAAGACCAATAAATACATCACCAAATTCATTTTCAACCTCATTGCTATATAACGGCAGCGCTGTCATACAAAAACCGGCCTCCCATACGGTTACAAAGTACATAGGACAAATTCACAGTTTCTGTACCTTATATCTAACATATAAATTACCATACCACGTCAGTCCATGTCAAGTTTGAATGTTTTTATACATATACACATAAATGCCTATATTATGATGATTGCGGTATCTGCTGCCTTGACGCATCTGTAAAGCTTTATTTAAAGGCTCCTTGAACTTGAGCGAACTCAGAACATCTATCAAAGCACTCGATATATTTTATGCATCGACGTAACTCATTATAGGTATTTATATAATCATCATAAAACCGATATTTACCATAAAATGACCTCAACATGAAAAAAATCTTTTGGTTTGACTTTACGCATTGAAAGATCAAAGTATAGAAATGGAGAAAAGATATACAAGAGAAGCGCGTGAACCTTATTCGACTAATAATTAATCATTTCCATTTTAATAATGTTATGCTAAAATCACAATAATTGATTTTATTATCCATATGGGAAAACATAGCTATCTGGTTCGGCTTTGTGTTTTTGTGGGGTGCGGTGGGTGTGTCTGTGTCTCCCGGCTTTACCGAATACCCACTTAAACCTCGGCCACCTAAAAGGGGGTGCACCAGATATATCAGCAAAAAACACGTCAGCGACTGGTGTCCTTTGTGAGATGTCAATAAATAAAATGATACGCTCCAAATTTCATGACACTTTATGGAACCCTAGTAGCATTCGTGCACACTCATTGCAGGTGTTTATTTTGTAGCTCGACGCAGGTCAGAGCCGCTTCGGTAATTGTAACACATCCCACTCTCGTATCAAAGTGCTTAATAGCCCATAAAGATCCGATGTAAAATAACGTATGTATCATTTACGACGCCCTGATGCTCGTTCTATTTCTGACTAAGGCTGCATGTTCTCGTATGCTATTAATGGACACGTATGCTTTTTTAAACGAAACACTTTCCATCTGTCGTTCTGCTCCACAGATCAGAATTTGCTCGGTATGTTTTTGTTTTGTTTTGTTACTCTCTACGGTGGTGACGCTTCTCGGACTGATTGAGATGAGTTTTTGTTCGCTTACGTAAGCGGGGACGGCGCAAGGTTTAGAGAAATTAACTTTTTAACTGACTTTGAACAAAAAAGGAGGTTTTTGTGCTTGAAGTTCCGAGGCACCTTATCAATGGCGGCACAGATGGTACTCGCGGTGGTTTTAGTGATTTTTTTGACTCTTATAGGTATTATACCATCATTTTTGATCATCAATCGCACCTCATCATACTGCCTATGTGGACTTAGAATAAACAAATTCTATTTAAAATGACAACTTCCATGTAAATTCGTCACAAGTGTGTAATGTCAAAACAATTGACACATCCAAATACATTCTTTCCTTATAAGAAATCTTTTGTTGTGAGTTGGTAACTGGCTGGCCGCCCGTTAGGGTCCTAAATGGGTTGCAGTTTATTGGTTAATGTAACGGAAGTAGATAATGTATTCAGACCACAAACGAGAGCATAAAATGCGACTATTTGCATGACTGTTACTGTTCAGCACGTAGTGCACAGGTAGTTTATTGATAGCTTATATTTATATTATATTTACAATGTATTTGGCACACTTCCGTGGTTTCGCGCCCTTTGTAAAACTTAAAGAAAATAGCAGGTCATATGTAGCTATAGAAAACTCTACAAAAATAACATTCTAAGAGGTTAGCTGCAAAAATACCTACACCTTGTGAAACATACATTTTGTGAGTTCTATCAAATTATATTGTATTGTAATTAAATTATATTGTACTCCTGACATGATTGTAATTTGTACACCCACTAAATGTATATAATTCTATCATCCCCCGCGGTTACACCCGCGTTATTCCGGTCGTAACAGGCGTAGCGTCATTATAGCCTATAGCCTGCCTAGATAAATGGACTATTCAACACAGAAATAAATTTTCAATTCGGGCCAGTAGTTCCTGAGATTATCGTGTTCAAACAAACTCTTAAGCATTGTGCTTTTAAAGTATAGATATTTAATTATGTTTTAAATGAACATCTCTCATAGCAGCTTGAGACACCTTTTGATTTCTCTCTGAAGTTTCTTCGAAGTTCAGGATTAAATTTTAGGCTTCGAGAATTCGTTAATAGTTACGGTTCGTCTGTTTGTTTTTTATTAACTACTAACACGACCCTTGTGTAATAGCATAGCTAGCAAGTATATCTATAGCATAGCTAGCAAGTATATCTATAGCATAGCTAGCAAGTATATCTATAGCATAGCTAGCAAGTATATCTATAGCATAGCTAGCAAGTATATCTATCTCGTTCACCCGACCCAGCGAACTCTTGATTTTTATTATATTAGTATATAGACTGGACTGCCAGTTAGTCCAGATAAGAGTCCAGATTATGCCTTCGAAATTAAAGGTATAATCCCCCATATCTCATCAGCCTTTCTTCAGAATTTTTATAGTAGAGAGACAAACGAGTGGTCCGCTCTCTAATAACTACCAACGCTCGTAAACATCCGCCTAATAAAAATTTTTTGGATCACACACATGTTAGCCCCTGTACCAAGTACCTCAGGGGCTTGTGTTGCAACTAGACAACGGAGTATATTTATAAATTTAATAATGTTTATTATTCAAATACATATGATGCATATATAAACATGCATAAAATAGGCGGGATTCGAACCCGCGACCACTGGCGTAACACGCGGACTATGTACGGAGGCGTTGCGATCCTTTCCCCTTTCCCACCAATGGTCCAACCTGTGTTAACATAGTCATAAATAGCACAGATTTTAAACATCGGCCGGACCTCGAGCACGGACCATCGACAAGTTCACATTGACACACATAAAGCGCTTTTGTCGATCCTCAAACTATTTAATTAAGCCGACTTGCGACTGGTGACTAATATTGTATGAAATTGCAATAAAATTTGTGTATCTAAATGTGACTCAACAAATGCGTAAGTAGGCATAATACGAGTCTACCTATTTAGCAGTTGCTTTGACTATATGATCATCGGATTTACAGGCAGGTATACTAGGCATTTATATGTCCGTGGCGCATAGTGGGCGAGCTTCACTGGCTGCCGTCTCTTTTTGTAACTGTTTACGTCATTACAATCATGTACTGTTGATTAGGGAGGGAAACTGGAAACACTTCCTACTCCTCCTATTTCCACCAGATTAAATTCAATGCGGGTCCCTAGGCAGTTTTAAGCATTCACGTTTGCCCTCCTATACAATAAAAATCTATACTTAAAGTTGTCAAAATTGTCTTTTTATACTTCGTAATTAGCTTACGTCGTGGTATTAATCAGCAATAATTACTGGTTGGTTAGGATGTCTGGATAGCCGGTCCTCCTGATTTCATGTATCTTAAACATCACCCCACCTTATATGTTCAAATTAACAGGTAGACAGTTATGTATATTTAAATTAATAGATTAACATCCTTAGTCCGAACATAAATAATGTTACGATTAAAAATTAAAAAATATTACATTTGAATTTGGAATCTGACATTTTTATACGATTGTTCATAGAGTTTCCTCATTTCGGCGCAAATACATTGTACAATAATTTTCAATGTTAAAATGGAGTGGGGTGATAAAGAGAACAGAATCGTGATTACAAAAGTAGGTAGGAAGCCATATTCAATTTTCAAAACTCTCCATTCACTTGGTACCAGTCAAATGTTTGTGTACCGGGCTATTAATAGATACAATTAGATTTCCTCTGTTAGTGACAGGTAAAGATCTGGCTGTCCACGAAGCATTCATACTAAAAAGGTGGTCAAGGCATTAAGGGTAATAATTCGAAAAAAAAACCTTTCCGAAAACAAAAGATTTTATCTCGGGAAATGAAGATAACACGTAGAACAATGTCGCGAATTTTAAGAGATGACTTAATACGCACTGGTCATTTTTTAGCTAATAAATTAAAGATGAATAGGGTGGCACAATAGAAACAGCTTCTGAAGCGGTACGCAAAGGGAGGTCACAGAGAAATTTCGTTTACGGATGGGATTTTTTTACAATTGAGCAACATTTTAACAAGCAAAATGACCGTATTTATGCTCGAAGTTCTAAAGGAAGCTTCGCAATTACAGAGTGCAACGTGGGCACTATTCGCCTACAGTAATGGTCTGGTGTAAGCTATGATGGAGTGGCTGAGCTATATTTTTGTGAAAAAAAGTATAAAAATATCGCCACATGTATATAAAGATACAATTCTTGAGGAGATAGTTACGCCCCTTAATAAAAACATGTACAATAACCAAGTATGATCCTTCCAGCAAGAATCGGCGCCTGGTCATAAAGTTCGGTCCACGGAATCTTGGTTGAAAGCGAAAGTCTCACACATCACCAGGGCTAAAGCTTAGCCGTCGTCTGGCCCCTACCTTAATCCGCTGGATTATGATTTGTGGTCAGTTTTGGAGAATACAGCTAGCTCAAAACGCCATGATGGGTCCGGGATGGATGCGAGTGGCAGGAGGTCGGTCGTCTTGGTGTTAATTGATAGAGGAGTATATCCAGCAGTATACCGATAAGGGCTGAGAATGATGATGATGATCAAGCATTACTCCGGTGTAGATATTATGGCCACCATGGTTCAAGCCTTGTCGTGGCGGTGGGGCTCAGTAGCCTGGGTTGAATCGAGACACTTATACCTTGCGCGGAGAGAATTGAAGGAGGAGCCGCTGTTTGTGCCCCTCTTATAAGAAGAAGGGGTAAAAGAGCAAAAGGAGGCGGCGCATTTACACACGGGGCAAGGTGCGAGGATGGGAACCTCACCCCATTGCACTGTCCCAAAGTCGGTGAGGTTGTCCTGTGGTGCTGGACAACTCTATCTGTGGAGGTTGCGTCGGTACCTGATGATTCGTTGTTCCGGGACAAATGCGGCCCTAATGGCACTCGCGGTGGTTTTTGAGGGTATTCGTGACGCTTATGTGCTGCGAGCCCCACACACCATTGCACCCTACCCGGGGCCAGTGAAGGAGCTTAAATACGTTTCACCGCGGCAAAAAAAAGTTTTCATATTATGACCAATGGTTGTAGTCCCTAATCTAACCAAAGGGAGTTTATATATGTTAGTATCTAAAATTATTAGTCATTACTTTGTGAACCAGTCCTAATTGAGTATGTAATGAATCAAGGTTGGTTACATATTGCTCATGCAAGTAGCTTTGTACCCCCACCATGGTTCAAGCCTTGTCGTGGTGGTGGGGCTTAGTAGACTGGAGCGAACCCAGGCGAAGCCAATTGAACCAGGGGATCTTTGCACGCCTCTTATAAGAAAAGGGGGCTAAATATCAGGAGGAGGAATCGCTCTCGGTACCCCTCTTATAAGAGGAGGGGACAAAAGAGAAACAAGTGGAGGCACTTTGGCGCACGGGGCAAGGGGCGAGGACGGGGATCTCACCCAAATGCACTGTCCCGAAGTCCGTGGGGTTGTAATGTAGTGCGGGGCAACCCTATCTGTGGAGGTGGAATTCGTTCCTTAGGGGGCTGACTAGCCGTCGAAGTGTCCTGATGATTGTTGTTCCGGGGCACCTAGGGGGGTTGTGGGCATTCGCTACCAACATGTGCCGCCGGTCCCACACACCACTGGACCCCCACCCAGGGCCAATGAAAGCGCGTAAATGCGTTTCCCCGCGTTCACAAAGAAAGAAAAGGTAACTTGATACAACATATAAGAAGGTGAGACAAGTGTAAAGTAATAACAAAATTTTCAGTGTCTTGCAGAAAATGTGTTTGCACTTATTCGAAATTTAGAAAAAACATCGTAGTTTTATTGACCGGCATACAAGGTTCTTCTTGGTATGCTAATTTATAACTCATGAAATCATTTGGTCTCGCGATGGTGATCGTGATATTGAAGTTGCAAGTCTAAACATCAACTGCCAACAGTTCACACATAATTTAAAGATTAAGATGCAGCGGACAAGCGATATCCGACTGGTGACTGGCGACTATATGCGTGAGAGAACATTCCGCTCACACAGAAGGGAAGTGCCTGTGTACAAATTATAAACATACCGTATCACTAATGTATTCTGAGGAGGGTTAAAGACGCTTAGTGATCTTTTGGTACGGTAACATCATTCCTTTTCGTGGGAAAAGTTTTTATGTACAGGAGGACAAATGAGTAGTCGGAAACATGGAACACCTTTCTTTTCTTTTAGGTAACGCATTTACGCGCCTTTACTGGCCCTGGGTGGGGTCCAGTGACGTGTGGGGCCCCCGGCACATGATAGTGACGAATAACCACAAAAACCACCGCGGGTGCCATCAGTGCCGCCCTTGGTGAGGTGCCCCGGAATAACAAATATCAGGGCACCTCAACGGCTTTACCGCCACAGATGGGTTTGCCCCGCACTACAGGACAACCCCACTGAATTTGGGACAGTGCAAGGGGGTGAGGATCCCATCCTCGCCTCTCGCCCCGTGCGCAATACCGCCGCCTAATTCTTTTGCTCAGGGGAAGAGGGGTACAAAGAGCATCCACTTCCTCGGTTCAATTCTCAGCTTCGTCCAACGTGTACCGGATCACCCCAAACTACTAAGCCGCTCCGCCACGTCAAGGCTTGAACCATGCCACTTTGACCACTGCCAGACTGTCAGACACTGTAACTCCAATGTCAGAGTCCGCGGAGGATGGATCGATCCCTCTGGTCATGACTTAGTTAAATATGCTATTACAATTCTCATATCAGGATGCACTTCTTCCATTTGCGAAAGAGTAGGCTGTGTCTCTCTTCCCACTCTAAACCTAGTCTACTCATTTGCACTCACAGCCATCCGATGAGGCTGTATCAGGCTTCTCTTCTCTTCCATAACATAAAATAAAAGTGTCCGAAGTCTATTCGACGGCTCAGGGAAGGAGGATGGACTGATGATTATACTGAGACAACATAATAGTTCCCTGCACTGTTCAATGACTTTACATAAAATCTTCACCAAAGGTATCGATACTTATCTTACTTTCTTTTCATATAAGGTCAAACTCGTTTATGCAACGATTGAAGATAAGGTTCAGACTTCCATATTGTTCGATTATGCAAATCGCCGAGTCAAAAGTCCAGCATTTTTTAAAGTTCAATTTATGTAAACTCTTTGTACGGAAGTTTTGTTTTGTATGGTCATACGGGCCACGCTATGCACGAATGCGCTTCGTGACGTCACTGTATACAGGTTGTTTGTTCGTATCAATTGGAAACTAAAACGTAAAATCGACCTTTAGTAAAAGTAAGGTATATACCGATATTTTATATAATTTGAATTAATAAATTAGCAAAAAAATAGTATAAAAATTGTCCCAGTCATGTGCCACAGTCGGCGTCTCTTCATGTGTGGGTAGGTGATGGTTGACGCATCAAATTCGGATTATTTCACACTTATTTATCATCATGTCCGAATACGTGCAAACCAAAATACTTTCAATTTCCTCCATTCTTCTATTTAAATGGGTCGGCAATCCCACGAGACAGGTGAGATTCCAGACTGATTGGAAAGGAAAAAATCACAGTTGTACTGTTGGTCCAACACGTGAATCGGACATGAGAACTCGTGGCCTGCTACTGAACACGGTTTCCGTTAGAACAACATTGCAGAACTTTTTATGGTGTGGTCAAACACAGTGGCCCTCCGGGAGTGCCAACAGAAGCGAAAACTTGAAAACTACACGTGCACATTTTTAAAGACACTTATTTACCTTATTAAGTATTATATATATTTTCTATGTATTATTTATTGTGTTACATTATATATGACTTATAGTAAAAAATGATTCAGGTATAGCCTTCGATTAAACATTAAGAGCAAAGTCGACGGATAAACAGCAGCGTGAAATAGTATTATTAAAACTCCTATTTTTCATATGTATAATATAAAAAACAAGTTAATACAAAATTGTATCCTGTTAGCTTTCTTTTTTCATAGAAGGGAGGAGGGGGGGGGAACGAGCGATCGGAACTTTTTTTACGGCTACCGGAACTACGCTACGGAAGAAACGCTACGAAAAAAAAGAAAAACACAGTCTCCGCTAGTCCGATGAAGTCACACTGTCAGTAACAAATAGCTGGTCCTTCTGAAAAAGAAGTATAAAAAGGTACGCTCAACCAAGATAACCCATCATTAGAGTATATATATGTAGTTAATATTGCAATAAGTAACATTGGCGTAAAATTAAGATATACGTAGTACATGCTCATAAAATAATTAAGGTTTACCTGACTCGGTACTCGGTAGATACAGCTTTGGTTCCTATTATATATACGTTTTTAAAGGAGTAATTAAGCAATTAATATTACTAACTAGTAACTACCTTACTAGATACCTAAATATATATGCCAGTGACGTCATCGTGATAATAATTGTAAACATTACATTGCGTACTGTATGACTTTAAACCCATAAAGTATTTGGTAAAGCAACACAGCGGAAATAATAATTACCAATGTTAATAAGTTGTGGTCGAATATGAGCTCGCTCGGATATATCAGTTTCGTCACACCCACTCAGCAATGAATATGTTTTGCAATATTTGTTACGTACTTCAATATTTGCGTTAAAATGTACCTTTGCATGGTAAATGTTGGTTAAAAGATGTGGGTATTTAAATCTAAACAACATATTGGTTTAAATTGATAAAGAAATCAAAGGTGCGACTCTTGTTTCGGAGTTTTATCAAAGATCAGCAGAGATGAGATGATGATTTTAATTGCTCTAGTTGAGCAGAAACTTTAGCAATAGAAGTTGCTACGTGGGCAGACTGTAAAGTTGGTACTGATGTACTAGTTCTTGCTAACGCAGGCCAAATTAATAGACCTCACCATAGTTTAAGTCTTGTCGTGGCGGTGGGGCTCAGTAGCCTGGGAGCCGAGACACCTTAGGCGAAGCCAATTGAACCCAGGAGGTGGCGGCTCTTAGTACCCCTCCTATAAGATGAGGGGACTAAAGAGCAGGAGGAGGTCCCGCTCTTTGTTCCCCTCTTATAGAAAGAGGGGACAAACGAGCCACAAGTGGCGGCGCTTTTGCGCACGGGGCAAGGGACGAGGATGGGAACCTCACCCCATTGCACCGTCCCAAAGTCGGTGGGGTTGTCAAGTGGTGCAGGACTACACCATCTGTGGAGGTAGCGTTGATCCCTTCGGGGGCTGACTTGCCGTCGAGGTGCCCTGTATGTTGCCCACCCTGGTTGGGGCACCCGACCAGGAGCGGAACTGATGGCACTCGCGGTGGTTTTTTTGGGTATCCGGCACTATAATGTGCCGCGAGTCCCACACACAACTGGACCACACCCAGGGCCGGTGAAGGCGCGTAAATGCGTTTCCCCGCTTTAACAAGAAAAGGCCAAATTAATAGTACAGTAGTATTTACATGGAACCAATATCCTCGTCATCACCACCCGCCGGAAGACGTCCACTGCTGTACGCTGCTGGCCTCCCTCATAGAGCGAAATGTACCTTCTTTGGGTATACAAATTTGTAGATAGTCGTAGATAATTTTCAACAGTGTATTCTGCTACAGAATTGTCTGACATCGCCAAATGAATTTTCCTTTGTTTGAATTTGACTTCAACCTTATTTAGTTATTTTTCAGAACTTTATCCATCATCCCATATCATGTTAGCCTACTGACGATTAAACTCATAAATAAACTGCATACAGTTTCATAGCATCTATGTGATATTTAAGGTTTGAGTATCGAATAGCAACTTAACACTTTAATAGAAATGCCCTGAACGTCTATTTCAGTTTATTTTCAACTTTTTAGTATATTTTAAAAATCGGATTTTCTAAAGTTAATTTATGTATTACTTACAACACATGAAGTATTAACTTTTAGTAGATATATGGTGGATTGAAGTTTTATAGATGATAGTGATGTAAGTTCGGAACCAAGAGTAGTCGCGTTTACTTAATATTTTCACTGAGTGAAATATCCAATTGCTATTATTCATGAATTGTGTAATGTACGTTCAGGTTTCGCATGAAGTAGGTGGAGTTTAGAGTTTTACCAAGCGAATAATAGTCTACTTCATGCCAAAACTTAATTCTTAATAAAGAATCGACCGGTAGAATAATAAGTAATATGAAAGTATTAGTGCTATTTCGATTTTATTGTAAAGTAATGATTCAGAGATTGCTCTATATAGGTATATAAATAAGTATCTACTGTGTACACGGGACAGTATTCTATTAGATAAGACAGACAATATAAGGTAACATTAAACTAGTCTAGCAGCTATCCCGTTTGACGGCCTTTGCTGTATATCCTAGGTATTTTAAGCATTGGAAAGTAAAAGCTTGAGGCAAGTAAGTCAGACACCAATTTAAGCAATGTCCAACCCGCATCCTATGTACCTATATCATCACTGCCATGACGTCAGCCTCGTCGACCTTAACCGAGGGCTCATGTGTGCTCCTTCATCCTTGTTAAATGTATACACCCGCATATGTTCATACAATTTATTACCCACGTATTCAGAACTTATACAGACATATTAGAACGTTTTGGAAACACTTGTATCAGCATTCGAATCAAAAAATTGCTAGTTGTTTTTTGATTTTGTTGTATTCTATTTTGCCATTGTTTCAGCACTTTAGTGTTGTAGAGATAGGTGGTAACTTTGTATTATTTTAGTTATAAAATAAAACTATTGTTGAAAATTGTGATGATGATTGTTGAAAAATATACACTTATGGTAGTTTCTTTAAGATATACATATTATGTGGCTATAAATTATATCAAAAACATGAGTCAATTGTCAATTTGCGTCTGAATTGTAAACATAATTCGCCACTTCCGTCCGACTTGTCTCTTGACTTATCACAAAGTACAATATCCAGACTCACCTTAAGGATATGAGAACACCGAATTTCCACTTGGCACTATAACAATGTACACTTGTCTACTGAGCAGCTATTGGTCGGTGCTGCGCGCGGTGCGGCGCGGGTTTGTCGTCGGAGTGAGGCGTTGCGTCCGCGCATACGAGTGGGAGGCGAATTGCTGATCCTGCGCTACACAGACAGAATCAATTGCCGCTCACATTACGACCGCTATCAAATGACTGTTGTGTAGTGTGTACCCGCTAGATGCTACTCAGTACTGACCAGTGAACAGTATCGTCGCCATATTGCACATAAAAATTAGAGCAATGATTATTTTTGTTTTAAGTGCTTTTATTAGTTAGATAGTGCAAAACAATAGGTAGCTCCACAAATGTAGTAAATGAGTGAAACATAGTTTAAAATACTATTTAATTAATTTATTTGTTAAGTTGCAAATGAACCGACGGTGATAGGAATAACATCTTAGGCAATACAAGTACCTTGGTTACTGTTTATGATGTAGGTATTGAAACTGGTGACGAAAATGACACAATTATAGGATGTTCTTGTTTTTTAAACAATCGTGGCGAAGAATTCGTCGGATACGTGAATATTGATAAACATCATCTACTCATTACAAATGTCAAAATTTTAATTATTAATTAACAGCTGAAACACCAAATACCTATAACAGAAAAAATATGAAATAGATACGACATTGCAGATTTGTTATATGCTATTCAGGTAATACAATAGAGAAAAAATGTTATCAATGCACATAAAAAATCAGAATGTATATCAGGAAATTTGTTTTTGTGATAGTGTATGTGTATCACTCAAGGTACGTAAGTTTGTACTTATACTAGCAGTCTTACCCGGCTTCGCGCGGTTATTTCACGAAATGTGGCAAAAATTATTTGCCAGAAAATACATACCGTCTAAGTTCTGCCTTGTAAACATTACACCATGAGAAATGTTTCAATTTATGACAATGATGTCTGCCGGTACAGCTAGTTGTCAACAATTTCTGCAGCTGCGATATTAGGATCTAATTTGATATTTTTTCACACCTTCTCTTACATTATAGAAGTATTCATAATGATATATACGTAATATTTTAGAAATTATGTTATCTAGCTATCATGATATGATGATGTTCAGCAGAGATATCGTAGGATTCTAATGGTAGAAATTGATCCAGTAGTTTTGCAACCCCTTCAATGCATACAAACAATTAAATGTTTCCTCTTTATAATATTAGTATAGATAGAAACGACATATAAAAGAACATTATTTCATTCATATGTACCTATATATGGTTATAACAGATAGGTAACTGTAAACAGATTAACAAATTCCACACTCAACGCATTTACACATGACTTATCCTTATCTTTTTCCGACTGCTATTAGGAAGATCATTAGGGACTCACTACTGCTCCCCGACAGGTCCATTCATCTCGACCATAACTGTGTAGTATTCTCATCGTCAGCTATCCATAATCACAGTATAAACAATATCCTACCAACGTTATGAATGTTGTTACTCTTCCATGCAAAAACTACTGAACAGACTTGAATGAAAATGGGCACAGCGATAGGTTGCCCACAATCTGAAGTAACAAATATTTTATCCTGAAAATACGACATCGTAGAAATAAATGTACAATGTACATGCACAAATGCAATGTAATACCGGTGTTTGGATTGAGATATTTCTTCGGTTGTGCCGTCCCGAATTGGCGTTAAAAGAAAATAATCCGAGTAGAAAAGCAATGTATAAGTTGTATCACAACCATGATGTATTTACAAGTTCTTACAGTATTTACCACAGGACGAGGGCAACGTGGTGTCATAAGTCAACGATTATTATTATTATTACTATTTATTTTTCTGAAATTTTTGCCAAGACTTTTTAGAACTAAATGCTACCGCAGCCAGCTTGTTATTACTTCTGTTAGAGAGAGAGAGAGAGAGAGAAGTATGTGTCGGCGTAATTCACCTATATGCTCCAAGGACATTTCCATACTATACCTACAAAGGTGGAGATTTTTTTAAACAGCTGTTATGGGGAATGAAGGTCGTGAGTGTTTTTTAATTCCAAGTGTCATACGAATAGGCAAGTATCTGCCAACAGGATGCTCTGCACCTGTTACGTTTATTAGAATAATAATTGATAAATATTCGTTAACATTTACACCCGGCCTGTTTTGCCACCTGGTAAGTAGTTAGTTACAAGTCGCTGTATTCCTAAGAAATTTTTACATTGTACTTTCAAGTAATACAGTACGTTCGACGTCTTAGATTCTACTCTCTCCTTTGCAAATTTCTGTTGGTTAAATATTCCATTGATCAATGAACATGGCATGCCTATATATTTTTTATAATAAGGGAATAAAGTACCAGTCAAATTTGAAGAATTTTGATGAATACCGACGCTCATAAAAAGCGGCCCCGTTTGTTCACTATACAAAAATGCACTATACAAAAATGCTGCGACTTCGCGGCAGTATCATATGAACGAGAGATAAGTGCCTCCACGGTAGCGCCCGTCCAATTCGACTGTAATGCAGCCTGCCAATACCGCATGTTAACATGTATGTAAATAGTAGTTCATAAATATCCGTATTATAACTTATACACAACATCAAACCTCGGAAAAAATAAGAATACGTCATAAACCATATTGTAAATAAATAAACAAGCCATTATGAATAAGACATCACTCCTGATAATGTGCTCTTACTAATCATGTTTGGACTTTCTTCAATAATATATACATTGTATACTTTTCTCATCATATAATGTAATCAAAGAACATTTTTTTAGCCTATCGTTTATAATGCTAGGCTAAAAAAAACTTGAATAAATAAACGGGTATTTATGTTATATATAACATAAATACCCGTTTATTTATACTACGTTATATATATATATATATATATATATATAATATATATATTACGTTATATATAACATAAATACCCGTTTATTTATTCAAGATATGTACACTTGAAGTCCAGATCCATACAAAGCAACACATGTGGCAAAAGTCCTGGTTTTAAAATGTAATATTTTGTAATTGAGTGATAAAGGTTTTTTTATCGTTTTTTTTTGTTCACATAACACACGATGTTCCTACAGCTAACCTTCCTCCTGTATCTAATTTGTATTTATTATAAATGTAGGCACATGTATATAGCATGTAGGTACATGTAGATACTTTGACAACGACCTTCACGAAATTCGAACCCCTGACCGCTTCCAGAACGCTTGGCCTGCTCGGTATGAACGAACATAAAGTAACGATGCGAACTCACAAAGAAAAATTTTGCACATTTCGGTCATTTGTTTTGTGCGGTTTTTTTGTTCACAACTTTTTGCAGTGGGCGGAGCGGTTGTGAGGTTTCTGTGGGTGGGCCTTACCAAACATGCCTCGCAAGGTTGTATTACTCACTCTTTCAAAACCTTCAGACGAAACAGTATACAGTTAAGTACATTGGTCAATTCGATTTTTACTAGTAGAATGGACAGACGGTCAAAACGAATATGTGCAATATGACATAGGTTCTTTTGACGCAAGGAAACGCATTTACACGCCATCACCGATTCTGGGTGGGGTCCAGTGGTGTTTGGGGCTCGCGGCACATTACAGTGCCGTTTTAGTGGTTACACTAAAACCGCCGCGAGGTGAAGTGCCCTTGAAGTATAAATCACCGGAGCATCTCGACGGCTGATCAGTTCCTTAAGGGACCGACACCACGTGCACAAAGAGGTCGTCCCGCACCACAAGACAACATCATCATCTTCGGGTCAGTGCAATGGCGAATACAAATATGGATACATCTGTCCCTACTTTTTACATAGTTATTAGATCTTAGCTTTCACAAACAAATTGATTCCAAATAAGTGGTCGGTTGAACAACATTATAATGTTCCATGTATATAAATAAAAAGTGCGCCACGAATATTTCTCTATGCAACGCACATGCGAGACAAATATAGTGTTTTATTGCTCATTTTCCTTCTCTATTAAGTAATACGGACACTCGCAGAGGCCTGCGTAGGCCTGCCCCACACTATCTATGTTATACCTACGCCTCAACAACGTGGTGTGTTACCAAGTAGTTCGTGTTTCGTGGTTAGGCCGTTTTTGTAGTTACATAGTCGGACACCTTACTATAATACTATAACTTAAAAGTGACTAACACGTACTACATAGCAAAGTAAATTCGAGGAAAAGAAAATAGCGTTGTGAATAAAGTATGAGATGAAAACCTTACTGCATGAAAAGTAATTTTGCTACGCTTGTAGAATGTGAAGTGAACGCATTTATAATAATATAATATCTGTGGACTTATCACACCACGTTAGCCCAGTCTTGTGTTACGTACCGGAGAACTTGTGTTAGAGGTATTAGACAACTGAAATATACTCAATGCTTTTCTAATTTAAGAAAATTTATATATATATATATCATCATCATTTAGAATTTATAGCATCGCTTCAACAAACAAAAACTTATAACTAATGTCCTAAGTTGACGCGAATTTTACTCATTACAATGAAACTACTTTTTATCGTGGTTTATTTCATTATTTAACTAGCCCAACGTCTCAGAAGCTTTACACCAACCATGGTCACGGGCGGACTGACCATGGTTGCTGCTTTATTGTAAAAAAACTGATAACTTTTTGACAGTGCGATATGCGAATGTGAAAATATTTTTGGTGACATTTCAAATTTTTTTTTGTATTTTTTGATTGTATTTATTGCACAACGAAAAGAGCAGTCGCAGCCTTGAGCCGCGTGTGATTAGACATTTATTTAATAAATGCTGTTTATCAGTAGCGTTTCACAATTTCTGTCAATAGTTGCATACACTTAATACAAAAGCGATGAAAAATTGTTGACTCTGACAACGTCGCATTTCCATCGGTTTGGGAGAGTTCCCGTAGGCCCAGACGCCCCCCCTGTTTAAAAGTAGATTACCCGGGAGGGTAACAGCGACTTGAGAAGTTGGAGAAACTCTGTCTAGGCCTCCATGCTCAGGCTCTCTTTTTGCGTCGAACTCCTTTTGGATGATCAGGGAACTCCGCCGCCTACTATCCCGGGTACTGTGGTTACTCGATGCCGGGTATTATGTTGTTTTCGTATATTACGGATATTATGTTCCGGCCGAGTGCCGTTCGTAAAGCTTCCTCTGCACATTCATAAGTCGAGTGGGCCGATGGCATCACTCCGATAGTGCTGCGAAAATGTGCTCCGGAGTTGGCTCCGGTGTTGACGCATTTTTTCGATTCTCCTACTCTGTTGGCGTAGTCCCCAGCTCTTCGAAGGCAGCTTTAATGCACCCGATACCTAAAAAAAGTGACCGCTATGACCCCTCAAAATTATGGGATCCATTGTCAACTGCCATCTCTTGCGATACTTAGTAGATCTTCAAATAATTAGTGACCGCCAGTATGGACAGCTGGTGATATTCTAATTTGCTTAACGCTCCGATGGGCGGAGGCAGTTGAAGCCAAGGGGGAGGCATGGGCGGTAAGTCTGGATGTAGCGAAGGCCTTTGGTCGGCATTCGGCACCTTTCAAAGCTTTATTCATACTGACTTCTCGGCAAAATTATGCGATTGGATTACTAGCTTCTTGACAAATCGCAACATAAAGGTCGTGGTTGATGGCGCATGCTCCGCCCTTAAATTTGTCAACGATGGTGTTCAACAAGGCTGTGTTCTGTCCCCTACTCAGTTTCTTCTACATATCAATGACATGCTGCAAACTAGTGGCATTCATTGTTACGCAGATGCTATCATCATAAAGCATCCCCAGTACTATTACTGGGGATGCTTTATACTCTGGCCGTGGCAATATTTCCAGGAGCAGTGGGAGCAGGTCAACGAATATCGGAACAAAGTTTTCTGTAGTCGAGGATTTGTTAACTTAGCTCAATTTCACCACCATAAGACACAAGTTTGTGCGTTTACCGCTAAAAAAAAATACTTGAGGTCGACATATCGAGTAACGTTCAGTTCCGGGGTCATTTGGAAACGAAAGCTAAATTAGCCTCAAAGAAGTTGGGAGTGCTCGATAGGGTGAAGTAGTACTTGAATCCAGCCTATCGGATGCATCTTTACAACTCGCACGTCCGACCGTCTATGGAGTACTGATCCCACGTTTGGGCAGGGCCGTTCTCACTCAGCGACTCGAATCATCAACGTCGACGAAGTTATTTCGGTTCGCTGTGTGTCTTTTAAAGTATTTTTTATGAGGAATGTTTTTACGAGGAATTGTTCGGCTTGGTGACGCGTAGCTATCAGCGCGCACGTGCGCGCTGATAACCAAAGAACGCTTCCTAGAACTTCATATATCTCGGCCATCAGCGCTGACGGTGCGCGTGCCGTCGACGTGAGACTAAAATCAGCCTAATACCAGCAGCAGAATTCCATCTTTGGACATCGCGACAGAATTCGTAAGTTCCACGCCCATCCCCTTGATGTCCATAAATCCAAACGCCACAACACTCCCTCCCTCGGTACTTCCGATCCGACACGAGTTAAAGGTCTTCAAGATAAGAGTATACCAATTCCTTAAAGGCCGGCAACATGTCCGCAAGACGCCCAGTCTTGTGTCTATGGGCGGCGGTAGCCATTAATCACCAGCTCGTTTGCTCCCTGTCATAAAGGAAATCAGAAACCTTTGCTAGAAACCTCACCTTTTAGAAAAAACACTTCAATGACAGCCCACGCGGAGATACCCACGCGAAAGAAAAAACATCCCTTAGTTAATGTATGGAGGTTTCCCTCAAGATTGTATTTTATAAAATTATACTATATATTTTTGTAGTGGTTCATAAAATACACCTACCTTCCAAACTTCAAGCATACAGTACCGCCGAGTAAAAAATCTGACATGCGGGCGGACATAACGAAAACTGCAATGGATACGCTTTTTGCCGTTTGGCTGCGGAACCCTAAAACAGGCCAATATCTACCACTGGTTACTATTGAAATCCGTTGACTGGTCTCTATAGCTGACAATGATAAAATAACTAATCGGCAGGCAGAATATACAGTAAAACTAAATCCAACTGCAATGAGGGCGATTTCTTGACACTTCTCACAGGACGAGCCCGTTGCAATGGAGCGTGGCACTACCTCTTCTATACTTGTAAAGTAGCTAAGGCAGAAGCAAACCTTGTATCTGCCCTAATTGGGCCGTTTCTGCTTACAGACACAAGTAACGTAAAATGAAACTAGTTTCCGTGACAATATTTTATTATATTTAATAACAGACTTAAATACAATCTTGCATCATGCATTTGGTTTCGTACGAACGAGCACATCACACAACTATATCAATAAATACATTGCTTCATGAAATCACAACTAAACTACGACGGAATAAAAAATATTTAATAAATACACTTTCAATGACACAAAATGACTTTAAGCATGCGCAATTAACAATTGAACTAATATATACTGATTGTTTAAAAAAACTAAAATTACTGTACCAGCCCTGTTTTAGACTTATTTTATGTCAACGAAGTAACACGTAATAGAGAATTTTGAGTAAAATATCACAAGAGCCAGCGCACACCGACGGATTGGTGGCGAAGATACCTATTTAGTAACAATATAAATTGAACCTTAATTGCTTAAGTATGCGACTGCAATTGTCAACTTAGTAAGCCCCTTCGCCGCCATTCCGTCCGCCGGCGCCGTCCCTCCGAGGATGTTACAGGTTAATATCACCACCGCTCACACAGTCTAATATAAAAACTTCATGATTAAATCAACATGGTAACTTACAAAACAGCTTCGATTGTGCATTCTTCGAAATCAGACAAGCATACACGGGACAAGACGAGTTCGCCACCTTTTATGGCATATTGTGGGGGAGCCATCTGGTGACTTCAGATACCCATAAACATCCGGAAGGTCAGTTGCCGCTCAGAGGGCGTTGTCCTTCTTCACCATATCCCTCCACCCGGCAACTCATAATTTCCGCACGGCGGCAATATTATGTGAGCGAGAGAGCGATAAAATTTGACTGCAATGCAGCAGGATCCCTTACATGAGCATATCATATATATTAAATATATAAATACTTTATAGCAAGCACCTGTCCGTGGGTTTAGAACCCGCGACCCACGTGATCACTTCATTTATCCCCATTAATATTTAAGTCGGCCAACTCTGTTTGTCCAGGGAGGGCTAATTAAAAAATAAAAATTCAAATTCATAAACTAAAAAAATGTGAAAAAATTCTATTACTGCGAGGTCATGGAGAAATCAGAATGTGACAAGGAATTCTTGAGACCAACAATAATCGTTGCGGCGAAAATTAAACTATTTCCAGAATACGATTGTCCAATTTCGAATAAAATATAATTAGTGTCTAATTTAGAGATACATTTTACAGAAGCACACTAATTTCAAATATTCTACTCCGCTTGAGTCATCTCGTTTGCCTTGGCGACAAAATTGATTAAAATAAGAACACTTAGACCCTGTTCAACTAGAATATTTTTTATCATGTGACCAGGTGTATGAGCGCCCATAATCCATTTCAACACTTTTCTGACACGCGTTAAAAAAGCTCTCGTGCGAACGGGGCCTTATGCCCTTTATGTCATATGATCACCAAAAAATCTGTGTGTGCCAATTGCGACACCAGGTTGGAGTTTATCCTTTTAGACCGATAAAATGAAAATTTCCTCCCCGTTACACTGTCACACGATTTTATTTGATCATTAAGGAACTGGCGTGAAGATGTGTTGTTGTTGTATGCTTATTCATCTTTATATCGTGTCTTGTGGAGTAAACTACGAATATTGCATAAAAATATAAGACATATGTACGTGTATCATAAGTATCATAGATAGCGAATAGCTTAACCACTGCAATTCGTAAGACAAGCACCAAGATTCCACACGAAATGAACTTAGCTTATCTCGAATGTGTATTTCGCAGCGCAATTTAGATGGAAAATGTAACGCTTTAACACGCATATCCTCACAGGTAAGACAAAAATAGAACGCCATTCAATCTGCCTATCTCGATCTGTTTTTTTTTCAACACGACGCAAAGTGACTCGGTCGAAAGTGCTTTAACTGACCTGACAGATAAGATAAAAGAAAAGCGCCATTCATATCAGCCAAACTCGTATCCGCTTCTTCTCAACACATTTTCGACGCAATATGACTCAGTCGACAGCGCCTAACTAAAAAATAAGATAAAAGAAAAACGCCATTCTTATCAGCCTAACTAGATCCGTACTTTTTCAACACATTTTCTACGCAAAATGACTCGGTTGAAATTGCTTTAACTAACAAATAAGATAAAAGAAAAACGCCATTCACATCAGCCAAACTCGTATCCGCTTACTTCTTCTCAACACATTTTCCACGTAATATGACTGACGAAAGCGCTTAACGAAAAGATAAAATAGAACAAAAACGCCATTCATATCAGCCCATCTCCATGTATTACATATATTTGCCTTTTAATTTTGCTTCTCCCTATTGAAGTTAAGGTTATCAATTCACATTTCTACAACTTGCAATGCAATCTATTATTAGGATAATTTTATTTAATCCACATTCACATATACAATAGTTAGATATATTTATCACAATACATATATAACACGAAATGATACAACTTTTTCTACAATCTAAATTTGTCTAGTGCATGGTTTCAACAATCATAGAGACAATAGTTTTACTGCGATTATGGTAACGGTAATTGAACCGAAACGTCGGCGATCTCAAATGAATCGATATAATAAGGGCAGTTTTATAGTAACATTCATGTAAACATATCAAACAATAAAGACACACAAAATTCATATTTATACATACAGTATAGAGTATGAATTCCTGTAGCTATTATACAAGTGTTACAAACTGGTACATAAAGACCCACTCCAGGGAAAATATTTCCTAATTTTGTGTTTTATTGGTAATTAAAACTCACATTTAGCCATTTTAAGTCAGTACAATTGTCATGTATGGCCAAGAGCAGCACAAATCACAAAAGCAAATGTATGTACGAGTCGCGCCGTCAGTCGAGCGGCGCCGCCTACAGACTGGAGCCGTCCTGCCATCACCACATGTGCGTCTCGCGGATCTCACTAATAATTTGCCCGGCGCGCTGTAGAGCCTGAAATCACATAAACAAAATAAGGCTGGTGTCACAGAAGACCCTTGCGTGTGTCCGACGGTAAGGGCTCCTAGGACGGCGCCACACTCGAGGCTCCTGAAATTTGTTAAATAGCGACGCGGTTTGGTTCATACGCGACCGGCTACGCTTTACTTCTCATTATACGGTAACCCAACACACCTACATGTGTCAAACGGTGCGATATAGATATGGTAGGATATAGGACGTACTGACATTTATTGAAAGGGGATTATGTCTTAGACAGCCCCCCCCCCCCAATGGGCTATCTAAAACCCACAAACAGCACAGCTCTCTCAACAAGTAACTGCGGCCGTGTCTTGAGAGCGAGACGTACCTCACCGGTGTACACTGTCAGTTTTACTTGTCCTGATACAGATGTCAGAGCATTTGTCCGCGGGCGTGAGAAACAAATTCGTATTCTCCTCAGAGTACTAACCTTAAGCATGTCCGCGGCTTCCTTCCTCCTCTGTGCGATGTGCTCGGACTCGTTCAGCATGCTCTCGGCCTGGTCGGACTTGTACAGATGGGTGACCAGTTCCGACTGTAGGTTGTCCTTCACGTAGTTCACTAGGAAATGCATCACAGCCTTCGGCACTGAGTCCTGTATCGACTTCCTCACTATATAAAAGTACGACTTGATTAGCCTCTCTGTAACAAGACAATATTTTTTTTAGTATACAGGTTATTTTTGTACCAAGTACATTATCAATTTTTCTGTATGGTATAAGTTATAGTAAACTTAAGGCTTCAAAACAAAATTCAATCAAAAATCCATATTAATTAATAGTTACATCCAGACGTATAGCTGCAAAATAATTGCATCCAAATGTTAACTTTGTTGCCTGCATGCTCCAGTCTCACTAAAGTAGTGTCTTCAGAAAAATGGATAATGTTACTTACATCTATAGAGCCCAAAGTATTGAATCAAACTTTTACAAACTACTATCCTAACCTAAATGATAGTTATTATGAATAAAACTACGCATGGTTCATATCGTGGTTTATTTTTCAAATTTGAGAACACCGACGAAGGAAGAACTAAAATAATTTTCTGTCGTAATTCAGCGAACCATACAATTATTTTGTCATATAAGGACGTTTGAGTATTTAGTGTAATAAAAATAAAAAATATATTATAAAGGTGTAAAATAACAGGTATTAATGAAAACTGAATTAAATAAACCACTACATAATCCGTTTAAGTAGTTCCTAAATGATATTTTATGTTTACTTAGGCACTGTACATTTAAGCGTGCAATTAGTTTTTAGTCAATGTAGAGAATATTTAGCTATATTTATTGTTTCTGTATTATTTCTTTGTAATATATGTTAAATAAAAATAAATATACACCTAATATCCTCTTCACTAACGTTACTTCTATTTTATTAAACACACATGGAGGTACACAGTGACGTGCTAGCTGTTAGCATACATCTACACAGTATATTAATCACAACTACATTTGTTTAGTGCCGTAACAAGAGCGGCGCCAATGGCTTGCGGACATATGTGGAGACCCTGAAGGAGAGCAGAGATTACCAGACTAGGACAAAAAACAGAGTCTGTCTATCGTCAAGTAAACTGTCAATTAATTATGACCTGTATTTAGTAGCGCACACTTGTAGCGCCGCGTAGCTGCTATGATTTAGCGTACATCGTGTATTAGAGAGGCGTGCTACGTAGTGTAGTAGTTTATATGCTACTTAGTAACTTACTGGCTCGAACTCCTGACTTTTCCCAACGCCGAAAAATTTTCAATTCAAGGACGCAATTATTTTTTTCATTAAGCGACGCAGCGGGCACGTCAAACTACTAGTTACGGCACTATAAGATGTACTAGCGAATACAGATGCGACAATCAATCCATTGATTAATTTCTATGTAATAAAAAAATATTTTCCCAAATTCCACAAAAAAAGAACAGTAAAAAGTAGTAAACAATAATTATTGTTCCAAATCCATCCCTCAAGACTGGGAACATCTCGTCGACATGGCTCATGAGTCGCAAACGTTTCGACCATTGAAAAAGTAAAATGCACTTTTCAATCTTCTCATCATTCAGATGCCCGAAACACTTACCAGCTTGTACCAGTTGCTCATTTTCCCTCAATGCTATACTATTTGGGATTGTATCAGGTACCTCACATCAAACTTATTCAGGGGTACATATCTAATAATTAGTTCATGGGATACAATATTGTAATATTGCTATTTCAACGATTTGGATAATTTTACAAGTGTAATCCGGACACCCCCCATCCTGTTCTATTGAAAACCATTAAGGAATTGCCAATCAACTGAGCATGGCACACAATGTTAGCTAGCTTATTGAAATGCCACACTTGATACCTTTGGCACCCAACCGCGCCGGGTGTCCTCCGACCATAACGCGAACTCATCTTTACTAAGCAAAAGCCGACCAAATTAAGTCCTTATTTTTAATAAAATAATAAGTTTACATTAAAACGGTAACAGTTGTACAAATAAAAAATCTTTGCCAAATTACATATTGCCAAAACTTGGCTGGCAGTCATTGGATCTTTTTATTCCATGGCGTTGATTAGCGACCGATGGTGTTAATATTTGAAATACACAAAACTTCTACGCCAACTTTTTTCACATTGAATCATGCAATATTACACAAATTAATAAAAATATTAAAATGCATAGATATAAGCCATCTACCCGGACAATATAATATAATTCATGTATATCTCGTAGTCGTATTGTACAAATCGCCGTATAACATTACGGCTAGCCATTTTAAAAAACAGGACCGTTTTGTCTTATGGCGGGCTAATGATTAGCCGGATTGTCATCGCGAGACATTCTTCAATTTGGTGGTTGGCGTTAAGCCTAATTGAATCTCTTGATTTTGGGCATTGATAGTGATCGATACAAGATCGATTAAATTAGGCCAAGTTTTCAGTGAAAATAAAAGAAATAACTAAGTAATAAGACTGCGACATATATATAACGTCACTATAGTAGGGGACTGTTGTCATATTATAATAAACGTGACATGGCGACTCAAAGCATCGATGTAACCGGAACCTGTGAAACCGAAATTTGTAGTTACATGCCTTTAATAAGCATGTAAACTTTTTTCTAGTAGCCTGACCGGCATTTTAATAGACAGAAGTAAAACCAATCCCAAGCTGCTAAAACTCCGCAGCATTCCCACACTTTTAAGAAAGTAAGCCATTATCTCTCACACACTGGTAAAACACATAGACAATGTAAAAATTATATTGCCCAGGGAGGTTATATACATTAGAGCAAGCAAAGCAATTATGATGACAGGTGGCCGGAAACCTAACAGTGAAACGATGAGTAAGCATCGAGTATGGCTTCTATTTGTCTTTTCCTCACCAACTAAATCTCCCATTGCGTTCAATTGCATCATGTTGATGCCACCTAAATTCTTTAATTTAGGCGTATGGTATGTGTCGACGTCGCTCCGTCCACCTAACATCACAAAACAATGTACATGGCTCATATTGTTACATAGTTAGTATATAAATGAATGTATGTAAATAGATCAGCTAGAAGTGCTAATGAGAGCTATCAAAATATATGCTAGCACATTCGTTTGGACAATACAACATATATTGCAGTAGTCAGATCTTCAACAACTACTTTATCCAATTGACGTAAATATATTGATTTGGTTTTTATCCTCAAATATATTTATTATCCTCATATTTGTGATAAATTTATTTCACATAGCAATTATAGTTACAAAAAATAAAACTAATATTGGCACTATGAGATATGATGGGCTGTTCTTATTTTTCCATGTAACGCATTCTAAATACAAATCAATAAAAACAAAGAGGCAATAAAAATAACATTCAAAAAAATACAAGAAAAATAAATATCTATTTGAAAAGTACTAGGTAAAATGTAATTGTTATCTAATGAATAAATTAGTCATTAATTTTTAGTAATCAAATAAATAAAAACTAAAAATGCGTGAAAAACAGCTCATGTCAACAGAGATTGCTAGTTGACATGAAAATAAAATTAGGTTTTTTTTGCAGATGGAAGAAAAATGCGCTCACCAATGACGTCACAGTCGTGCTGCTCACGCTCGGAGAGCTTGCGCGAGGCGTGGCTGGGCACCTCGGGCAGTAAGTTCACTGGCTTCTGCGGCGTCATCGCCTTGTTGTCGGGGCTGCCATTCATCTGGAAAATAAACTCGTCCGCTAAACAGAATACGTCCCGCTAATGTGCTTCGGTCGTCTCAAAGTCCATAGCATTTTATAAATTCATCTACTTGCTGGCCTTTACATTTACTTTTAAGAGAACCTTACATTTCATAAATTTTAGGTAGGATAGGACATGAGTTCCGGCATTTAGCAGCAGTCGTACGTAGACATTCAACTCCGCGCGTTAGAAATAGACAGGAATAGAAATAATTATAGAAATGTCCTCGAAGCCAAATTTTGGCCGCTGTATATATCTTTATTGAGAAGAGCCACCTGGCCGCAGGTCACGGGTTCGGCTTATACTTTTTCAAGGAAATTAAATTCCCCAGCCTTGTAGAGCAGAGGCTTGGCATGGTGACACTCGTGGTTTTCTGCGCTCATAACATAATACAAGGATATAAAAATGAAATCAATTTATAAACCGCATCATAATTTGCACAGGAAGGATAATTTAACATAGTTTTATGTTTCACTATATTTTTAAAAAATCGTCTTAAAGCTGCTGAAATGCAGGTTTACCTGAGGTATACCCGCTGGGGCATCGATGTGGTTCATCTGTGGAGGCGATCTGTCCTGACCGTCAGTGATCGCAGGGACGTGCTGAGGAAATATTTAAAAACAAATAAACACCTGCCTGCCAACAAAATTCTGAGTAAACATTAAACAAATTATTAACTTTCTCATTATTAATTAAAGCTACGTTACGGATTACAATAAAAATACTCTGACGGAATATATCGCGGTTTATTTTTCAATGTAATAATATGTGTCAACTTGTAGCCACGGACACGGGAGAACGGATCCTCGTTGCAGGGGATATCCTCAGGAAAAGAAATCTACTTTATAAACCAACCTGCGCCTCTCGCAACTGATGGAGACCTTGGCGCAGCGGGGTATTGAGCGGCGCGTGCGCATAGTTACGTGCACTTTTTTGTAACAAATTGTAATACAGTCCACAGACGTTTCATTATGTAACATAGTCTAATCAGTAATATAAACCGTGACATAGTCTGCTCGAATAATTTTACTGAAACATCAAATTATATGACCGAATTTTAAATTGTTATACGAGTAAACATCATAGTTGTTTTCAATATCACTAACATGCTTTTAGTAATGCCTCTACTGATATATTAGTAGCGAGCAGGTTGAAAAAGAGCCCACATGGATGATATATGTACATGGCGTATGCGGTCTATTGCTGCGTGGGAGTATGTCTTGTGCTATTTACCTGGTAGTAGTTATCCCATAAACTAGCTAAGTATACCAACGTGGACCCTCTTTCGCCCATTTGTCGCAGAAATAGCTACAAACAATTAGTCTTATTATTTTGATTCTCGAGTAATAGAAAATTAAAAGCACATATGTTGAAAGAGTTTGTTGATACATTAATTGGTATAGAATATTCAGGGTATATCAGTTCAATATATACATTTTTAAGGGAACCATATAAATGTGGTATGCTATAAAGAAATGAAATAAATCTATTAAATATATTAATAACAAAGATACGAACTAATTAGTTAAATAAGGTTTTAGTTTTTTTTACGCGTAACACTTTTTTACCACAAAGTACGCTACATTATAAGCTAGCTGTAAATAAGATATTGATATTTTTTAATTTCTTATATGCTAATAAACAAGTGGTAGGTATCAAATGTCGCGCATAGACATCCGCGAACAGGAAAATTTGCAGGCACGTTATCTCGGAGATATGAGTTAGTGGTGTTAGTAACTATTACAAGCCCAAATATAGTATATAAGTTGATAAAGGTGTGTACCAGCCACGAGTGTGCGTGTGCGTAGGGCTCGGCTGACAAGCGACTGTTGTAGCTTTTACGCCTGCATAGAATATAGTATAATACTTTGGTTACGTGTGCGTGCGTAGGGGGCGGCATTAGCAAGTGGGACTCTCCGTGCTTGGACAAAAATTATCAGTATTGGTTAGTAGTGTTAGTACAAGCCTGTACTGAGTATAGTATAATTATAGTACTTTGATCATGTTGTGTACCGGTGACACGTGCGAGTGCGAATGGGGCGGAGCCGGCGAGTGCACTGGCCGCTCCGAGCTCTTGAGCAGCCCTGACACCAGCGCCGCCTCGCGGTGGAAGTCCGGGTGCTTCGTGTTGATATACGCTAACTCAATAGCCACTAGGTTCTCCACCTGAAATATTTAAACAATAATATCAGCTTTTATACTTTTATCTTCGGCTTCTCTATCGACTTAGTGAATATAATGTATGCTATACATTGTTGTGGGGAGGGTCCCCACAACAATGTATAGCTTTCCTCAAGTCCTCGCTTAAAATCTATATTTTAAGTAAATAAAGTGTATTTTTTTATTTATATACCGGCTCACGACTTGGACCAGTACATAGATATACTATATAGTAGTGTATAAAAAATGGATATGGAAAAATTAGTTGCGGGAGCGCAAATCTCCACCACTAGGCGCGCCTGCGTGATGCGGTACAGCGGCAGAAAGAACTCACCATAGAGTTGGTGGCGGGCAGGCGCGTACGCAACAACTGTGTCACCACGTCCACGATGCGCTGGTGCAGGCGCGGAAAACGCAGCATCTCCTGCTGCACCTCCGTGCCGCAGTGCTGCACGATGCGCTGCATCTCCTCGTGCACCTGCGAACGTCAAGGAATATGATAAATATTTGTGACAAACTATCGAACTATCAGCTCACAAAACAATAACTGGAATTGATGAGATCTCAATGAATCAGTACAGTCTCAACCACCTTGATACCATAACAAGACGAGGGTTAAAGAAAATTTTGGCATACTAACTTACCAGTGATGGGTAGGTAGTAAAGAGGAGAGGGCGTGTATTGTATTAAAACGTAGCATTGTTTATAAAATTTACCGTCAAGCTAGTTCAGTGCAATAACGACATAGATGATTTCCCTCTTATTAAAACCTACTTTGATGCTTGCATAATAATAAAAGCTCATTACCAGTTCAACACATCGTAGAGATGGATCTTCGAGTCTTCTTATTTGTCGTTTGACCAGCAACTCGAACGACACCTCGGGGACGAAGAGCGCGGGGCGCGGGCCGGTCGCGTTGCGTATAGCCGTCAGTATGTCCATGCGTGTCAAACCTGCATATAATAGAATACATATATTTTTCTCAAAAAAATATGCAGACCAGACAGTTACAGAACCTGAACTAACCTAACATTTTGGTGTTAATGTTAAAAAATATTTTAAAGAAAAATTCAATTCCGAACAAAATGCATGTTTAACGCACAGCTAGTACATCATATTTTCATGAACCTATATTGACTACTTAGCTACTAGTAGTGTTCATGTGTAACTGTCGTTTCATGATGGTGATCTGCTCACGATTATGGACTGGCTTTAATGCGAGTGCATAATCGTGAGCGCGCTTTATCACTATGTTTCTAGGTAGCTGGTAGTGCAACGAGCCAGACCGATACGACCCGTGCAGGACATATTGCCGACGTCAAGGCTTCAACTACTATTTCGCGTTTCGTGCAGATATCGTGTAAACTCTAAAGGATGGCCTTTCCGATGATGGTGCAGATGTCTGTAGTTAGAGTGGTCATCTGGCGGTTTATACACTCCTAGCACAAAAAATAAAGTGTAATTAACTATCACATGTCTTGTTATCAAACAATAAAATACAACTCACTTCATTAAAAAAATAAAACTGATAACAACCACAACTTTGTGGTTTAAGTTTTGTTATGTACGTAAGCAGATACATTTGTCAATTTGTTTTTACAAACTTTTACCTACAATGAGTCACATTTGATACTTGTTTTAATTGTAATGGTATGCCCCCTTACTGAGATAGAGAAATGTAGGTCACTACTCGCGACAGTTTTATAGCCACCTAGTGTTAACCAATACGAAACAAATATCCGGGAGTTTATAACCTGTATTGAACATGGTACTATATTTCATTAAATCAATGTCAAGAAATCATATGCCTAAGTGCATGTCCCCGAAATCTGCTACTGTGCAGATATCCCCAGGATCTTCGACCTTAATGGTTGCCTAACACTGTCTTCTCAAACGCAGTCTCCCAATACTTTATTGGCATAACATGTACAATACGTAAGCATTGTTCCTCTACACAGAAACATATAATAACAACAAAGAGTAAACTCTTCAAAACTATCCATCATACACAAAACGCGTTGCTCATTTTAATGAGTGGTATCTCAAAAACCAAACATTCCCAACGTATCCTCACTCAGACTGTACTCTATTCAGCCTTCGTACTGTTGCAAAAACTGTACAGCCCTATGATATAGTATTTGATAACATTACTTCTGGATTATTACAGAATAAGCTCCTAGGGAAGTATAATAACTACCTTCATAGAATACACCACGATGGATAATAACAATATTGTGGAGCTCAATAGCTGGGGTTATAAAGTGCAACATTTTAAAGAAAACAAATTCAATCAACGAGGCGTTTCTTCGTATTCTGTTAGGGACACAAATCAACTAGGGATTGAAGCCAATTTTTTTTTGTTTTGAATCAGATTTGAAAGAACATGAAGTAATGAATGAGGTTCGTTGAATGTTATTGGGGTAAGAATTTGAAGGAGATTAATTTCAACTCACCAACAAGCGGATGTATGGAGTCCAGAGTCCGTCCGAAGGTCTCGTGGAATATGTAACAAATGCGCGCTCCACCACACAGCTCAGTCGTCTCGATGTTCCGCGCCGTGCCTTCTATGGTGGAACAGTACGCGCTGGCGAACTTAGTAATGATCTGCAGGAGAGTCTGCGACTTGTCCGAAACGTCCTCGCCGTACGAGTTCAGTAGCGATTGGAACTGGGATATCATCACGTTTACGCGAACCTGAAAAAAGTGCGAATCGGACGAGCATACCGAGGATACTGTTCCATATGGATACAGAGCAGTATGATTATTTACAGACCTCATATACTTGTGTTTGGGCGTGTATGCACGCAATTTGTAAGAGACGAACAACAAATAGAGTTGGCAATGATTTGTCTATATGACATAACTACAAATTACCACATTTGGGACCTTTTCTTTTATTTGTATCCTAACTTCTAGTCAAATTACAAAAATCTAGATCACCGAGAAGTATCCTAAAAACTGCTGACCGCTTAGTTCTTGCACAATCATTTTTGTTTGTTGCAAGCAATCTGCAAAATTGCAAGGCTAATAGATTCCGGTCATTTAGCATATGTCTACTTATAATTAGCATGATAGGCAAGCTGTAATTAAAAATAGCGACGCGCTGTTATAATTCGACTGTGATACAGCAGCACTCTATCTAAAAATTAATCGTTTCTTTATCTATCAGTCTCCATAGTGTTAGTTTGAATGGCATATGGTTACCTTAAGTTCCGGTAGACAGTCTCGTATATGGTGCATCAGTAGTCTGTTGAGGGTCTTCGCTAGGTACGGCGTGCCGTTACGCGTTGCTATAGTAGGATACTTGCGTTGTAAGTACGTTGCCTCGTCTTTCAGCGAGTCCTGTTCACAAACACACATTTTTTGTTTGCTCTCTTTAATTCTATATACAATATTATTGATGCGTTCAGAGATGAAGTGTGGCGTGATGATGAATGTATGAGGAAAAATATTCTCGTATCGCGTCATTATTTCGTCGTTATCATGAGCCCATTGTCATAGGAAAATCTGCTCATTTTGTTGTTCGTTGAGAGAAGCGTAATATCAGGTCAAAACGCCAACCCACGATATTTACATTGTTGTTAATAGATCATCTCAAAGAAATACACATCCTCAAATCCGTACTACTTACGGGATCTCAGTCACTTTCGACCAGAGTTAGAGAAATGTTACGAATTACCCAGTTCTTTACAGTCTACACTTTTCTAATGGATATGGATTATGTCTCTCATGTGGGACGATGATCATAATAGATCATATAAATTCGCACGAAGCTTGTGACGGACACGTGGATAATAGACAGTACAATACGCTCAATCGTTACTAGTTCGAGCCAGAAGTAACAATAACCGACCAACGACACACGTGAGTTTTACGCATAATTCAGTGCATATATTTTGCGGGGAGGAAAATAATGACGAAACATGCATCCTTAGCGACAGTAAAAGATTGGTAATTACCAAAACAGCGTTGGCGCAGCGTAAAGGTAATTATGAAGTATCCTACACGCCCGATTTAGTGATGAATTGTGGCCATTTTATGTGACGGTCGATACAAACATAATTTTTAATCTTTTTTTTTTCACTGCTCTATGCTGACGGAAGTGTCATGTCGGGCGACGGTCTATGTGAGATTGTGGCCGATAAGTGGACAGACTCCCCTCTTTTTACGCAGATAGGAAGAATGCATCCTGCTACATAAGATTAGTTAAAGTAGCTATTATTATTTTGGAGAAGTGAAATAAGCACATAGCATGATACGAGCGTTTACTGGTCGCCCGGAATGAGTCGATTGAAAGAGTCGTTGACCAAGCTACCCCCTATATTACCATGGGAAGGTTAAAGCCTGATAATGATAAGAACGTAAATTTAAGAAATCAGTAATTACTTTAGTAAGAGAGTCTTGCTGCATTACAGCCGGATTGGGCCGGCATGAGCGGAGAGTTACCTCTCGCTCACGTTTATAGACGTTGATAGTCGCCAAAATGCTCCAATTTCTCGTTTGTTCCCTTTACCATAAAAAATGTATGTACATGTATGTACATTTGTTCCGCATGTAAATTGGGACCGCGGCTCGCCGACCAACTATTTTTCTGGATGACCATAATAACGTAAAGGCTGTTATTCCAGATCGCAAATCACATTTGTGAAGATACATTATACATTTACCATCGCACATTTTCGCATTAATAGTAGTAGGATATATTCACCGCTATGGATTTCTTGTCTATAATGTCTTGCTGCGATCTGTTGACGACGCCTATAATTCCCAGCTTCACAGGAATCACGCGCCCACACAGGATGTCAATGGCGTCAGTTCCTGAAATCAACATTATGTGTTAATCATTGCACATGCACTAAATATAAATACACTATGCTGATTTGTAGCGACACAGCTGACTAGTTATTTGTTAACGGATAACACATTTCTTATTGAATATAGGAGCAAACTTAGCATGCTTAGTGCATGACACTACATCCTCTTATGCATGGGAATTGGGCCGGCACGACCTGGGAGGTACCTCTCGCTCACACAATACCGCTGTACGTTTCGAACGGTTTGTGAGTAGCCTGTAGCCCATTTTTGACAAGGAGAGCAACGCAACGGCATAGTATTTATGTGGATATTTACGGGCGTCGGTAGTAAAAAGGCTCCGATTTTTCGTTTGCCCCCTATTCTATACACATAATTATGTTTACACATAAAAAAAAGTAGCAGTAGCATTTCCCAGCATAATATACAAAAGAGTAAACAGTCGGTGAAAGTGTCAGCATAATGATGCCGCTTGGAACCCGAAAGATTTGTAGTATAAGGAGAAAACTTAATACTCGAAGCTATTTGATGACTACCGACGCACACAAACATCCACATAGATGTTATGCAGAATTATTGCTCTCCTCGTGTGAGCCAAAGTTACGTGCCCGGTTGTGACTCCCTGGTTCAGCTACAATGCAGCATCAGCGAATAGTCTAAAAAGGAACCTAACATACTTTTCTATTATAATCTTAATGTTTAAACGACATACCTATGACATACGATGAGGGTGGATTGAAAATTATTCGGCCTAACCAAGAAAATAAATACATACTAAATCAGTAATATATTTTTATTTTTCTACATAATCACCATCAAGTTCGATGATGCACTTTTGCCATCTCCCATTTAAAGTATTTAGACCGTTGAAAAAAGTAGTTCTTCCTTAGAGTCAAAATGTGCGTCTACTGCTGTTTTTACCTCGTCGAAAATTAGACCTCCCAAGTGCTTCTTTTAGGTTAGGGAACAGACAGAAGTCTGACGGTGCCAGATCAGGTGAGTAAGGCGGATGCGGTAATAGTACAAAGCATAATTGAGGATTTTACAGACTGCCATTGATTGTACAGACGTGTGAACACGGGCGTTATCTTGATGAAACGGGGTTTTTCTTCCGAGCATTAATGGACGCTTTTCTTTTATTTCATCTCGTAAGCGACGCAGTAATACATGGTAGTCACTGTTTTCTGTTTCGATTGCTGTTTTGTTTCTGGCGTACAGTAATGCACCCACGTTTCGTCCACTGTAACAAACCGATTCAAAAAATCGTCGCGGAACCTTGTGGAAACCCAATTCGTTGACTATGTGATGTTTTGAGCTAGTTCATAAAAGAATCTCGGCTATATCTGGAATTTTTGATCTGCGGTCTTCCATAATTAGCCGGTGGCCTATTGGCGGGAGGGGGCAACGCATCGGCATCGTAATTGGGTCATGTGGATGTTCATGGGCGTCGGTCGTCGTAAAAGGCTCCGATTTCTCGTTTCGACGAAGCCCAGAGCGGGGATCTTTCAGTCTCTCCACCACGCTTGAATTCTACTATCCACTTTTTGACGGATGAATAAGACAGAGCAGAATCTCCTAAAGTACTGACTATATCATCGTGGATGGCTTTCGGTGATAGCTCCTCCTTATGGAGACACTTAACAGCACGCTGCTCGATTTGCTCTATACGCAGAAAGTATGTCCGATTGCTTTGTTAAAAAAAATATAAAATCACATCTAATTATCGCACACGTTTCGAACTTCACACAATTAACTAGTTTGAAGTGAACAAAATAATGTGGGTAGATTTGATTCTTAGAATTGAATGAATCTGTGTTAGGCCGAGTACTTTTCAATTCACCCTCGCATGTACCAGCACATTACGGTACTTAGTACGGCGCTAGGCTTACGCAGTGTAATAATTCATACATTTTATTTCGTTATCCATTACGCCTTGGACCGTAACACCATTCTCCTACATTATTCTATATTGTTTTTATATGCTTAAGTGTATGTTATAAAAGTTAAAAATAATTGTTCCTGGCTTAATTACAGCGTATCGAAGATACCGAGTATAAAGATACAGTGGTATATCTTTTGTGTATGTTATTTAAACAAACAATAGGAGATATTTAGTGACTACAGACGCCCATCAACATCCGCTTATGCGTCGCGTTGTTTCGTTCAATGAGTCCTAGATTACTCACAAACCTCACGCACTACTCACGAAACGCAACGGAATAACCGTACACTTTAACCTGTACCTATCATGTGAGCGAGATGTACCTCTTGCCAGTTTTGCCGGCCCTATCCAACTAAAAGATTAATTTCCAGGTAAAGTAGTCATGAATTGTCACAAGTGCATCGCGCGATAATGCTGTAACTTAACCGTTGACCGTCATGTCTGGTGATGCAACTGAGTTATTTCAGTGTTTCAAAAATTCGCTATCATCCTTATTGTCAGTACAAATAACTCTTGTAGTCATTACATTAAATGTAATTGTACTTGACGCAAGATATACAAGAGCGTCTCTCTCTCTCTTCCTTCATTTTTCTATCTCGATAGGACGGCAAGAGAAACAGGCGTTACCGAATGCTTAACGTGCTCGTCGAGACACAGTTGTGTAAACACCGTCAACTTCCTTACTTCATTCTTTCTTACTATAGATTGGAAAATAAAAATAACACGTATCACTAATTCTAACCCAAAAACTCGAACCGGGGACCTCATGTCGAAGATGTTTGATGTCAAAAGCATCCCTACGTACTTACGTAAGGATTAATTACTTAATTAATGACCCGCTCCTGGGTGGGCAACGAATTCGCATGACGACCATAATGTGGATGTCTACGGGCGTCGGTAGTTGTTAAAAGACTCCAATTGCTCGTTTGCACTACACTATAAATATATATATAAAAATAATATAAAATGTATGTAGCCTGTGCTGTAAAAAGATTTATGTAATTTTTTTGTATATAAATTGTAAGCCATGAAGAGTGTAGGTGACGTGCCGACTACACTATCCCCTGACGCACTGATGGGAGATGCAGAGATAAGAGAACCCGTTCATCCGGGATGATTCCAAGTGGAAATTCATACCGAATATGTATCAGTTTGTGCAATCGGAATAGGGGGGCAAGCGAGAAATCGGAAGCCTTTTTACGACTACCGAAGCCCATGAACATCCATATAATTACTATGCTGATACGTTTCCCTCCTTTCCGAATATGGGCTACCAACTATTCACAAACCGCACGAAAAGCGGCACTGCAGATGTCACTTTACGCCGATAATAAGTGAGGGAGAGGTGTCTCCCCGGTTGTGACTGCCCAATTCCTTTGCACAGGAGGAGGTGGTGTCGTGCACTATGCATGGCACTACCTCCTCCTATGCAGCATGGCACTACCACTTCCTAAAATATAGCATAGGCCGTCGCATTCTATATATTTTTCAGTGGGACCTATTACTGTCGGCGACGCTATTGCATTTTCCATAACAGTTCATCGGATTAAGTCGTATTCAGTCTAGTACTCTGGATCAATTAAATTATCACAATATATACAAAAAAGAGCCTTTTGACGACTACAAAGTACCAACACCCGTAAATGTCCACATAATTATTATGTATGCCCTTCTTTTTTTTTCGGAAAATCACAATCCTAACTTTCGTTCGCATGTTTGCAGGTCTAGTTCGGCTGCAAACGCAGTACTGACCTTTTAAGAAAAAAGCGAAGCACGTCCACCGAAACAATTTAAAAACAACTAGGCATTTTGTTTTATTTAATACCTTTTATTCTCTGTTTGCGAAATGAATATATAATTGAAATGTCGACTTTCATTTAATCTCATGACGTGTACGCGATTTGTGAAATCACAACACACACGCGTTATTGCCCGTAAAACTCAAATCACTTATAAAGTCTATAAAAATGTGATATTGTCTATGGTCCTAAACAATCAACTCGTTTATAAAACTTGTAAGTCAATGGCTATCAACATCAGCAGAAAAATGTGTAAGTGTATTGAAAAAAAATTTATTGAAATGGCTTATGCCACACATCAATAAAACCATAGTGCTCAGAAATTACAACAACATGCTGAGTCCCTCCTCCTCTGAACAGACAGGATGGAGTGGTAATGCAAATGTTCCCTCTTGTCAGGCACTCTGTTCAAATGTCTGTCTGTCAAATCTAAAAGAGTGAGAAAAACACAATGTGTATAGACAAGATACAATGTAGAGATACTGAAAAAAACTCACCAGCATCCATGAGATCAAGTTTGGTAACTACGGCTAATGTTCTCCTGCCATCTGGATCTACATCCTTTGCCAGTTTAATCGCTTCACTTGTTGCCATATCTGTGTTTGCAGCGGTCACAGCCAGAATTATAGAGTTCGGATTTGAAATGTGTTTCACAATTAAATTTCTTATTTGACTTTCAATATCTTCCGGTTGATCACCAATAGGTATCTATGAACAAAAAAGATAACAACAAATCTAACAGACCATCCTATGGGTGTGAGATTCACCTTTCATATGTCGCAATTGAACCACAGCTTGGCATGACTTGCACTGCACAGGAAATCACAAGAATAATGTAGACATATCTGTTGTAACATAATTATTGTATAAACAATAAACTATCAGTGATGGTCATTTATTACACTTTCTTCTAATCTCTATCTCTCTTGCAGACTTGAGAAAAATGAATGCTATTTTTAAATAATCACATATCTTTTTTAGTGATACAATACTAGCCACATATCTTTTTAACGAGGACATATTTTTTCCATGGATAGGTTTATTATACTCTAAAGTTGGTCCGATTTTACTTGTGGATGTTGTAGACAATGTTTGCAATCAGAGGAGCTAATTGCAACTACAGAAATAATTTGTTTCTGTCTGATTGTATTTGTCAACTTCATTCACACTGGCTGGCTGCAGGTATAACTATCTAGTACTCCAAGTGATTCATGTTATAAAGCTTTGCTAGTTAGACTTATTTAACATCCCCACCATGGGTCAAGGCTTGTCATGGTGGTGGGGCTCAGTGGCCTGGGATGATCGGAGACACCTTGGGTGAAGCCAACCTTGAACTGAGGAGGTAGTTGCTCCTTGTACTCCTCTTATAAGAGGGGACTAAAAATCAGAAGGAGGAAGCGCTCTTTGTACCCCTTTTATAAGAAGAGGGGGCAGGAGAGAAAATGTGCACCATTGCAGTAAAGTCGGTCCCTTAGAGGGCTGACTATCCATCGAGGTTCCTAGATGATTTGTTCCAGTACACCTCGTCAAAGGCAGCACTGGTGCCACTCAGGGTGGGTTTTGTGGGTATTCAGCACTATAATGTGCCACAAGCCCCACACACCAGTGAACTCCACCCACGGCTACGGCTAGTGAAGGCATGTTAATGCATTTCCCAGCATCAATAAAAAAGGCTTATTTCACATATGACAGATTTTTTAAATTATGACAAAAATTATCATCATTACATTCCACTCTTTCACCCCGATGGGGAATGGGTCAGTCACAGTCCTACCATACAAGTAAACAGAGTACTGAACTATGTTTTCCTGAACAAATTAATAAATATTATATTGTTTGTTATTTACCTTTGTGATGCCTGGAAGGTCTACTAGAGTTAGGTTCACCACCCTTGTTGAAAATATTTTAAGATTTATTGGCTCGGGGCTTATTCCTTTGTTGCTTCCAGCCATTCTATCTGTTTCTCTTTCTATTTCTTGCCTTATTTCGTCGAAATTTGAATAGATTCTGTCTTTTGTGTGAAGAAATTTGCCCCATTCTTCTAAATTTACTGTTCCTAAATTAATATATAAAAAAAGATGTTATATATGTTATATTACAGCAAGATCATGATTTAGTTTTATGTTTCTAATCATGCAACAAGCAATAAAAAAAATTGCAGTTATTGTATAAAATAATCCTGAAGAAAAACATATAATCAAAAGTTTAAAGTAGTGACTTAAATTTATCATATAATATCAATATTAGAATAATATGTGATTGTATAGTCTTGAAACAGTAGTTTTAATTTAATGTATTCTTTTAAAGGCCTTTTACAAACAATGTTTAGGTTAATTAGATACCAAGAATCTTCACATGATCTACTTATCAATGAATCATTACTGCATAACCATTGCTTAACAATGACATTGAGTATCAACAACAAAGGAAAAATTAACAACAAAAAATGTAAACAACTACACTGTTACAATACTACCTGGAAATCTATGAAAATTATGAACTAAATGAGAAATATAAAATTTAGAGGGTATTAATTTAACAAGCACAATCAGCTATAACTAATGCATTAAATTGTAAATAAGAGTTATTATTTTCCTTATTGATTTATTAATTTAGTTTAATTAGATTGCAAATTAATGTTAAAAATCTATCCTTGTTTGAACATGTAGAAATAAACTGAAAATTAGAAGTTAATTTATAACTTAATTTATTAAGAAGACTTATTTTAATTTATCTTACCTTCTTCTGCAGACCTATGCTCCTTGCTGTCTTTGGGACTATATACTAATTGCAAAATAAGGGGCCTGCGTGTGACTATGCCAGGTCCTCTTGGTAAGAAGGATTTTCCAACAAGACTCTCAATGACAGAACTTTTGCCAGAACTCTGTCAGTAAAAAAATAATACATTAGAGACATCTCATTTAATAAGTATTTTGTTTATTAATTATAAAGGTTAAAATTTAGAAATTAGAATTCGTTTTCATACACTAAGTCGACGACCTTATTCGAACAAAATAGTAAATCGATTTACTAATGACAGGTCCAATACCCTGAAATGGGGACAAAGAATTTCAGTGTCGATTTACATAATCACCGCTATCTTCGCCATAATTAAGACTAAGGATAAAAATAACAAATTGGGCAGTAGGATATTAATATATCATAAAGTCCATTTACCTGGCTTCCAAGTACAACAATTTGAGGCAATTGGATGGCATCGGCACCAACGGTGTTGAACACATCTTGAAGTTTATTGATAACCGGTATAAGAGCCTCCATATTTCACAACGATCTTATAAATCGTGATTAAATTTATAAAATTGTAGCAACCAGTGATCGATTCATTCAAAAAAATCTAGATTTTTGACCACTAAAAGTCAAAACACAAAACCAATAACCAACCGACCGGCAGTTGTCGGCCATATTGATTTTGTAAGAATTTAAGAGCGACTAACGAAGGAAGAAATAACTACAAAGTCTAAAATATTAACATTTACTATTTAGAACTGTTTATATCAATCCCATCGTACTTGTACAAGTTATGTTCTTAAATTGTTAAATTTATTATTACTCTTTCATGGAACTGATTTGGACAAAATTTGGGAGGAATTGCAATCTGGATGAAAAAATGGGTTTCATCATTATCAGGCCTTATTGGTCCACAGCTGGACATAGGCCTCTTTCAATGAACGCCAAAACGATCGATCTCCTGCTACTCGTATCCATCCCGGACAGGCTATTGCACGGAGGTTGTCTTCCCACCTGGTGAATAGCCGATCAACACTTCGTTTTCCCAAACGTGGCCTCCACTCCAGAAAATTACTGGCTATTTGGGATAAATTTTAAGTGAACGAAAGCTAGGGATTATACATAAAAATAATATAGCCAGAGTTTAGTTTTAATTGACAATACAGTCTTTATTGTATGTATTTATAAAAGTAAATAAATAGTGTCATATCCGATTTCTGTTGATATTACATGGAAATATACGTTAAATATGGATCATAAGCCCAGTAGCAATTCTACAAAGCTATCATTCCCTAACAAATTTTACCTACCATCTTTATAAATGACAAACTTTTGCCCTCATACCCACTTCACTTCTATCCATGGAGATAATATAAATAGTGAAGGAAAGCCATAAGATGAATATATGTCATGAATGAAAAAATAGGGACAGACATTAAATCGTAATTCGACATAAACGGACCCGTTTTCTATTCGGTTTCGGTCTCTATCTATAAATGAGTAATTTAAAAAGTGTATGTTTCTGTTTTGCCTTGTCCCTTGACTTTGTTTATTCATTTCCTTGTAATGCACGATTTTTTTTGCAGAATATGTTATTTGACATGCCAAACACGTGTATTTGAAAGTGTATATACATTTTTATTTTGTTGATACTTTAGTAAATATAAAACTTACGAATATTTTAAAATATTAGAGGCCAACGAATTTATTTGTCCCCTTAATAATTTGCGCCAGAAAATCGCTCATTTCTCAAATTTTCGTAAATAAGAGTTGCTAATTATGTGTAATTTGAATTCTTAAAAGTCAAAAAAAAAAATGTAAAAAGTAAATGTTTACTACCTAAAATTTTAACTAACCGAAATGTTCATTTTGTGACTGTTCTTTTTTGCCTGAATCCTTCTAACTGTCGATCTGTTTGGCACGAAATGACAACACAACATAACGTGCTACATTTGTAGTTGTTATTTTGTTTTCATACTTAAATCAATTGGTGGCCAGCGTGGGCTCTTATTGTTGCAATGTTCTGTTTCAATTCCTTCGCTTTGATAAGTTACACAACTCACAGATTACACAATTTGTTAACTAAACATATTTGAAAGTTAATGATGCGAGGTGCAATGGATCATTTTTAAAGAGTTTAAACTACAAGAATAAAAGAAACTATTTTGTGACTTAATCTCCGATCACATATAACGGAACGTTGAGTTACAATAGGTTGGAATACATAAAGCAATTGTTCACAATAATGAAGCACATTCCATATAATACAATTCAATGTAATTTATAATTTCAAATTTGCAAGTTTAAATTTGCTGATACCTAAACTTAAATCTGCAAAGACAAACAAGTATCTTCCAAAGTTTTAATAGGACTGATGCCAACGAGATTCATTTCATCACTGTCCTATAAAATTGATGGAGCCAAATTTATGAAATCAAATTAGTTATACCGTATAAGTCCATGCGACCTCAAAAATGTTTATTGTAAGCACATTACTTTTCGAAAAACCTACTCATATTAAGTTAAAGTTTATGTTAATTAAATCGAAAAATAAGCAAGTAAAACGCAACAGTCTCAAAACCGAATAAAAAACAACTACTTTGTAATAATTTTTGAAATTAAGACTGTGTTCTTTAATTAATCAAATAATTTTATGTATCATTAGTGCAAACAAGTTGATTACAGGTTTATTAATGAAATACTTTCTTTGAGTTTTGAATTTAAGTCAAGTAGCACAACGGAATGATTTCCGTAACAAAGTCGGGTTTGTATCAATATTATTGGAAAAAGGCCTTCAATTTCATGTTATTTTTTATTTTTGCGTACAGTAAACTATATTTCCTAATATGTATTCGTCCAATTTGTAAAAAGTTAAAAGGAATTTTATATTGCTGGAATTTTATAAATTTTATACTGCAGACGATCCACAAATACGACCACACCGTCAACAGTATGCAACCAAGAATAAGAAGAAGTGCCTACAATCTAGCTAACATTTGCTGTCACAACTTTTCTATGGTATCAACTGTCAAAATAATAGGCATCAACTTTCATCTTTCAAGTTTCATTTTCATTGATTCGTTCTGCATTTCGTAAATATTTGGAGTTAATACTTATTACGATTATTCAGAAAGTAGTTTAAATAATATAAATCTTCTTTTGTCATATTGTTGTCAAACTAATTGGTTAATCCATGAAAGGTGTATCATAACTTACTTTAGAAATTTAAAGCTCACAAGCTTTACTTTGAAAATGCTGAGAACCCAGGTATAATTTTTTTTTCATAAATTTAAAATACGTATAGCATTTTCTAATACAAATGAATTTTTCAACATGACAATGAGAAATCAAGATTATTACAAGTAAAGTTTCATTGATGCATTTATTAGGAGGTAATCAATACTCTTATAGTTTTATTCGTTTACTATTATGTTTACAGAGTGACCACATAGACGCCGGGCGATTCAAGTCAAATTCACAGTCCATACAATTTGGTCCATGGGATATATCGTATGACATAAGTTGTATTCTCCCAAGTATATGTTCCACCAAGTTGGTCTGTGAGCGTGATGATGATCAGTTTTGTCAGTTTTGTATGTAAGTATTTTTGTTTAATCTCAATTTTTTTTTGTAAGAGGTTGTTGGTGCCAGAATAGCTGTCAAATTGCGCTGCCATAACTGGGTTGGTAGCTCTTGCATAAACATCACTACTGAAAAGTGGCAACTGAGAACTCATGCAGTTCATGAGTTGCCGGTTGTAGATGTATATGGATGTCGTCATAAGGTTTTAAGTGCTCCTTTGTCACTATATATATAAAGTTTAATATTAAGAAAATAGTAATAGCAGTGTTGATGACATCTTGAAAAGCAAAAAAAAAAAATACATATCCTTTCACAGAAATTGCTGTGAGAGTAATTGTCATGACTGTATTGCAGATGAATTAGATCATGTTACTTTTATTAACCCATAATGTAGGGCATTGTTTTTCAAACCTTTTGAATAAACAACCATGTTCCAAGTTTAGAAATACTAGTGACCCTCTTGTTGGGGCTTAAAAATACAAAATTAGTCATATATATATTTAATTAAAAGGCTTCATTTTTCATGAGTGATAACTTTTTAATCTTTTAAGTACCAAGGCCATATGAGCTTGGAAACTAAGCATAAGGTATGTTGGTAAGTTTTCACAGACGGGACTTTGATTTCACAGTGAATGGTTCACTGTGAAATCACTTTGTTGGATCTTCTCATTTTTTATTTTCCTGTTACCTACCACCTGAGTAAATTTCTACAATCACTCTTGATATTGCAACTCATAAATTGAAAATACTGTGTTAGGAAAAAGGTACAGTTTAACAAAACCAGCATTGCATGATGGCTGTGCTGTCAGTTTCTTGTGACTTGTAAGTCTGTATGCCCCTTGGGGAAAAGAGTGTAAGAGGTTGACATATTTGTAGCGCTGATGTATTCACACATGTATGTCTATGGGCGTAAATGGTATCAAAACACTTGAATTAAGAAATTAAATGTTTATTATGTTTATATATTATTTTGTTAGTGGGTACATTATAATAAAACTACTTTAACGATTTTATTGCGGTTTATTAATTATTTTATGATTCCGACGTTCCAGAAGCATTGGTCACAGGTGGACTGAGATGAATGTCCTGATGTCATAAGTTATGAAAAGTAACTAAAGATTTTATATAATTAATTAGTTGTTCAGGTTAACACAGAAAGTGCTCATTGTATCATGTAGCATTTTAAACACTACAGTGTTTCATGTCTGATGTTAATATCTTCCATGACGCAAGTTTTGTAGATTGGTATTGATATTTAAATTTTCTACAATCTTCATTCTATTTTATAAGTCTTAATTCTGTCTACATTATTAACTTATAAACTATGTCATGTAACCTATATGTTATAGATATAGTAACATCATACCAGCTAAATATCAGATACAACAATTGTACAATTTTTTAACACCAATTTTTTGTTATACTATATTTCACAGATACAGACCAATATAAGAAACTATACCATACTAATATAAGAAAGTAATCTAAACAGTTTTGATTTTTTCATTGTTGTTTCTTTTTTATTAATTATTTTAATTTTTCGATAGTTTAGGCTTGATTAAGTCATCACTGGCATAAAGATAGCTGTCAGCGTTTACCTATATTTTATCGTTTTTCATGCTACATTAGCAAATGCCAAAAATGTCAATTATAGGATCAAAATAAACTCCTCATCATTATTTTGGAATTACTAATTTAAATAAGATACTATCCATTATGAGTAACTTTTTAGTAAGTAAGATGATTCATGACTGCTGCTTATATTGCTTGATAGCTGTGAGTTTGTTTCGATAATTTAAAATGACATATGTGAAGTGACAGTTAAAAAAAAACAATGAAATATGGGCAAGGGTTGACAGTCCTCTTTATACCATTGAGGTTGTTATTGAGTCTGAGCTATGGAAAATTTTGAATAATTATTAAAAAAGGAATCACAATAAAAAAATCAAAACCGTTCAAATTAGTTTCTTAGACTGGCCTATATTAAAGAAATCTAGAATAAAAAGTAGATGTTAAAAAATTGTTCAATGCCCATTGGACAGGAAATATTACAGAGTAGAAGTATTTTACACAAGTGTATTACCTGTTCCGATGGGACAGTAATGCAAAAAAACAGGAATGAAATAGGACCAATGGCTTAACTTGCCATGGCTAACCTGAGTGTTATCAGAAATTGTAAAACCCTATAAATCTTCTAGTCTGACCCTGGACTAAAGCCTGGTATCTCATTATCTGTGGTTGAACATTTTTACCAATAGATCATAAGATACTCAAAGCGATATATATGTGTAGTGGCTACAGATTTATAGTCATACTTTAGTAATGTTGTATTAAAAAGTTGTAAAAACTTATTTTTGCAGATATTGTAAGGAACTGAATATTCCCCATTTTCCTGATATGGTATTCCCTAGGAATATACTTACTTTAACACACAGTAGTACTGCTAAAATACTGTTTAATCCATTGGATGCTCTGAAGAGAGTTTCCTGTAGGATAGATGCTATTGAAGTATCTTGTGCTGAAGCGTGGCAGGAGTCTCGGTAAGTTCTTGTTCCAAAGAGGAGACTTATCTATATCTATGCAAACTATTACTCTAAGCATAAAATTGTGTTTGTAAAGTGTTGAAGTCTACCTCTATCTGTTAAGTAATTGTTTAATTAATTAAGTATAAAGCCTCCTCAGTCAGGGATTGGTATTATTAAAATTATTACTTATCATAAAACAAAAGAATGCATCTCCATAACTATCATGTGAATTTCCATGGGCATCGGTAGTCATCAAAAGGCTCCGATTGCTCGTTTGCCCCTTTATTATTATTTTTTTAAATTCTAATATTTGACGAGGCTTTGAACATCTGTGGTGAACATGTCAGCCTCATGGATATCACATTCCCTTAAGGAAGGGATTTTTCAACAAAACTGTACAATTTAAGAGCCTTGCTTGTGAGTGGCCTCGCTGCTAGCCAGCAATTGACCTTGCCAACACGTACGGGAACAGACTCCCTCACCCTCAATAATTATTTGTTGGAACATGGCCGGAGCGTAGTCTGAATGCTGAAACCAGCAATCTCCTAGAGAGATTGGCGTGCACAAACCATGGAGTCCATAAAGGCTTTCCTTGGATGGTTCTGTACCAGGCCCCAACATCCTTGAATTCTCCAAAGTGATACTCACACTTTTCGGGACATTTTTTCCTTATAAAAGAAAGTAGTTCACTGGCAGAGGATTTGGATTCTAGTACAACAACATCCATTACAGCGTCAACATGCGACAACAGCCAACATCATCCATTGTATTTTTATAAGCTTATTTTTTGGATAAAATGCCTGGATTAACTTAATAGATTCATATGCAATGGGCATGCCTCTCTGAGCCGACACGCAATTAGTAAAGTGCTGAAGGGCACTCCTCGAGTCCGACAGTACAACGACCGGAGGCTGATTCGGATTTTTTTTTTGCGTAACTTAGAGCCTCATTAATCGCGACCAGCTCGGCTCGCATCACACACGCCGGACTGTGCAGCTTCCATTTGATGGACACGTTGCACTGAGGCTCGAAGGGAGCAGCTCCAGCACCTTGTACAGATTTAGACCCATCGGTATATATCTTACAAAATAGAGAATAATTATGTGATAACATTTTCAAAGTATGTATCTTCATTTCTGTATCTAGCAAATTACGCATGGGTGCATGTAAGTCGACTATAAGCGAAATACATGATTTAACATCTATATAAGACATTAAGTATTTGGCGAGAACACTTCTAATTTAGGTCTCTCATAAACAATTTTTTGCCAACAAAGGAAAGTTAATATTACTGAAGTGGCGCCGATGAACAATAAGACTTCAATTTATTTACAATATTACGACTATTAGTCTTAGAGCAAATTTTAATTGAATACTGGCTAGCAAGCCAATGGTGCCGTATAGATAAAGGTGGAACGGAGAGCTCACTCTGTAATGCAATTGCCCCCTTATGCTATCAAAAAAAGTAAGATGGAAGTACGTTAGAATTTCAACACTTCAGGCTTTTAAGATCAAAGATGATAAATTAAAATTTAATGTAATGAAACACAATTTTTTTCCATTTCTAAAGCCACAATAGCTATAACTCCATTAGTGAATATTCACTTTACAGGCCAGGTACAGAAAAACAGAAAAAAACATTTGATTGGACATTTTCTACGGATTATAAGGGAACACTATCTAACAATATTGTAATTGAACCCACTGATGAATCCATAGATTTTGAATTATTAAAAAGAAAAGATCAAATAATTTTCTATCACGATCTCACATTATTCGAAGATGAATTACATGATCATGGAATATCCAAGTTGTCTGTAAAAATTGTGAGTATTGTATATTACTTAATGTATATGATTTGATCATTGTTTTCAGAGCTAAATGTCAAAGAAACAAACAAATGTAATGAAGTGCAGTTACGTTTGAATGCAAAATCTTGCGTTATCATAACCTACTTAATAATCAGGATTGGCTTGTATAAACAAACGTCTTAAATAAACAGGGGTGTTGAATAAACACAGTGTAAACAACCACTTCACACTGTTATCTATATATATGCTTGTATGTAAACATCAATTCCATCACTTTGTAATGTCGTTTTGAGTTGGAAGTTATTTTTAGGACCAGGGCGTTTTAAACAATACTTTGTATGATTTGAATCACTGTCACTTGAGACAAAGTCAAAAGGATCTGATTCATCATGAATGCATGATGATGATGATATAAGTAATGCTTATACCAGATGAAAATAGCAATGTAGGTGCCATCATATGCACGTGGTATTGTCGACCATTAGGCGCGTCCAGATAGAGCGTGCAGCCGTAGCAGCGCGGTTAGTGTGGACGTCTCTAGATATTTCTGCGTCTAAACAAGAAAAAAATAAAATACATTTATTTCCATATTTACAGTCCATAAATTGTTAGTATAAAAACAATAACTTTTTCTTTTTAATTTCAAATACATAGTATAAATTATAATTCGTTATTTAAATCTATTTTCGGCACTCGGCAACAACCAATGATGCTTATGGACGTGTCTTTAATTACATTCAGAATATTGTTGGTAATAAAAATAACATTAATGATAGATACATAGGAAGTGGAATCCAAGTCTTGTCCATCTCAGGCATTGGTAAATGATCAAGACTCCTGTTGAAATTATGAGGAAATCATTACTGGCACCATATGCTTACTTCCTTTGCACCACTTGCGGAAGTCAAATGGCCTGATAAGTTTTAGATGTATGCGACCAATTTGTTTGAAGAACGTTAGCATCATTTAACATTTGCTATTATAAATAAATGGCTAGTAGCACACTTTACTGGTGGAACATTCTAGGTAAAAGAAGATTATTATTTTATGTTACAGAGAGTGATGCCGACATATTGGTACGTGTTGCTGAGATATTTCCTGAGAGTTGACGATGTCATGGTGAGGTCTCATGAGACCAGAATGTTGCATAAGAGCGAGACAAACTATGTGTTACGTGAGTACACTTCAAAAGAAGCAAAAGCACAAGATTTAAATGCAAGTATATTTATGTTTATGAGTTACTATCTCTTGCAGGTGAATCGGACTGGAGTGATTCTATATATATTTTATAGAATTCTCTCTTCTTTCCTCGCAACTTCGTTTCCGTGGACTACGCATAAACCACATGCAAATACTAGAAGTTCTATAACTTATGTGTTAAAATCAATACTGTAACTTACTATTGCAATGCGCTAATGACTCATAGCACTGCCACACTGGTTTTATACTACTGAGAGGTACTTCATCAGTTGAGCCGTGTTTATAAAGAGATGTGTACCTTATGTCATTAGTGACTCCTCTTTTTTTTACAGATTCCGATCACTAATATGAAGGAAGCCGACGATATAATACCTTTCCTACCAGTAAAAGAAAAGATAACAGAAAAGTTGGTGATAGCTTAAGTAATTAAATGGTCGATCTCAGTAGAGCGCTACACACAAGTTGGAGCTTTATCTTGTACTCAATAATAACGATAATTCCAAAAAAGGATATACAAGTGTACATACTATCGAACCGAGCCGAGCACGCATGGTTAGAAAAGAAATTTGTTTGACCTTACTACTCAGCGCCACCTATTGGATGACTGCTTAGACTAGATACCAAAATTGGTTGAAGTCAATAAATTAAGGCATCCTTTAAATGATCAAATTGACATATTATTTTATAGTATGCGGCTAAGATAATAAATAAATAGGTGGGCGGAACGTTCACTTAAAAGTAATGCGATCACTTTTCCCTAAATACCGCTATTAGATAAAATTCCTACTCATTTTGGAGTAGATATTTGATAGTATGATACTCCATACTAAAATTATGAAATAAAATGGGAATGT
>JAFELO010000236.1:128155-158803 GCA_017140195.1 Eumaeus atala | reverse complement strand
GAAGCCCGGCTCATTCAATGTTCTCCCACTTTGTACTTACTTGATCTCAAGTATCTGAATCCTTAGTAAGAGGTACTGCCATGCTGCATACATATTGCAGCGGAATTGAGTCAGCACGACTGGGGAGGTATGACTATGTCGATGCGTTACTCTACTTTTCATCTCCCCCCCCCCCTGGCCCGGTGGAATGGGCCACCGGCTACTCGCAAACCCCAGGAAATGCGACACTAAAGGTGTAACTACGGCGGTACTATGTGAGCGAGAGGTACCTCCCCGGTCGTGCCGGCCCAATTTCGTTGCACAGAAGGATGTAGCGTCATGCTCTATGCATGGCAGGACCTCCTATGAAGCATGGCTCTACCTCTACCTTTCCGCGCAATTTGTTGCGAGACTCTTGGATTTGCAAGAAACTATATCTGATGATCTTATAAAATATTAATAACAAATGAAGTGTCTAAGAAATCTAGAAGTAGCAAGAAAAATTCATCTGAAATAAAATTTTAACCTCTATTATATTGTGGCAATACAATTGTTTTGTCAGTTGATAAAAGTATTTAGTAAATTTAAGATGCAATATAACAGTGGTTGTGAATAACCTAACCTCGTGTTCTATATTATTGAAGGGAACAATCAATATATTGGTTCTATGCAGCGCTCGATAAGTATTAAATATTATTTTAAGATTCTTTTTGTATTTTAATTAGTAACTCACCTGCACAACATGTGTTTTATTTACAGTACAGTACAGTTGTATATAATCGTATTTCGTAATATATAATGACCGGAAATGGAATTGCATTTTTATAGCATAGGCCAAACGAGCAATCGGAGCCGTCTGGAGACTACCGACGCCTTTTATCATCAGATTATGCAGATGCTTTGCCCTCCTTCATCCATCGCCTCCAATGACGTGTGATCACTTTTAAGGCGATATCATGTGAGCGAAAAGTATCTCCCCGGTCGTGCCGGCCCAATTCCGTTGTAATGTAGAGTGGCCACTCTTTCCAACCTCTTACTAAATACTACAGATAACTTGAAATGCTTACTTATTTATACCTTCCCGCCGTAGTCTTATCCCTTTTATACATCAGATGACGACGGGTTACCTAATCTTTAGGTTGAAAAGAGCGCCAGTTTTTACGCGGACTGCCACCTGACCTCTGCAATCCGGAAGGAAAACGAGGTCCAAGCCCAGGTTAGGTCTAATTTGAAGTCACGGATCCGGGCTTCCTCACGATGTTTTCGTTTACTGTGCGAGCACTCGTAAAATGTACATACGTTAGCTCACTTATTTATACCAAAGGACGCAAACAGTAGGATGACCCGCCAGTGAGTCGACGCAAAGCATCTCAACAACCAGACATTAGGATTTGAACAAGACGCACATTAGAATCTGAACAACCGTTGCGTTGGCCGTATTTGCCGCCCTTAGGTTAAGTACTAACGGAGCGATTTTTTGAGGTGGCGTTTAGCGGTTTTATTTTATAACTCACGAGACGGTTGATTCTTAGTTACAAGTCCAGGCCGCTAAACAATCCCGAGGCGCGTCGGTAGAAAGAAGTCGCTTCGTGAAATGGGTTTGTATATTTGCATCCTACAAGAGCTACGGGTCTGAAACTGCGGCGGTCGCAGGTAGAAACTGCTCCGTGAGTTCTTACACTTAGAGCCAATCGTACACACGTCGCACGAAACGTGACTGTCTATCGTCACTTTACACCGCTGTTATGTGAGCCCCCATTGCGATGTCCACAGAGTTCGATATTGGGCCTCACACTATGGAAACTCCTCCAGGAATATATCCCTAAATGGCCGAGACCAGAGGGTGTAAGTTTCGTGGCATACAGAGATGATTTAACACTTGGGATCGAGGCATCGCCGCGCGCCGTTATCGAACAGAAATGTTCCACGATCTTGAACAGTATACGAGTCCCAGACTGTGACAGTCAAGGGTCGTTTTAGTGTTTAAGGCTGGATGGTACCACGATCGCGAGTGTATCTGTGATCAAGGTGCTTGGGGTACACATAGACAATGTTAGATCCTTTGCGCTGCATGCGGTTTTGATGGGCGACAAGGCCGTCAGCTCTTTCGGGAAGGTCGCACGTGTCTCTACCTCCTCGTGGGGTGTGAAGTATCGGGCACTTAGGTTCCTGTACCACTGAACCTATGTTGCAATCGTGACATATGCTGCAGCACTTTAGTGTAGACGCTCTCACTTGTATGTTGTACATTATTATGCACACCAAGACCAGTTTTGATTTTATTGACGAAGGCCTACAGGTCATGCAGCAGTGCGGCGCTACCAGTATTGGCCGGCGTTCTGCCTGCCGATCTGAAGGTTCTTCGAGCGGGACGCGTACAGGAGGAGTGCGCGGGGCACAAGGGCAGGGAGCGCAAAAAAAAAAAAAGAAAAGCGCTATCGTGGACGACGTCATCTCCACTTGGCATTCACGCTTGGCCGCGTGTGCCGACGGGAGGGAGCTGTACAACTTCTTTCCAGAAGTTACAACGCGTCTGGCATATCAATTGGTGGAACCTGATTACGTTATTTCACAGGTAGTAACTACACAGACACTAACAGGGTACGGGTGCTTTAAAGGTCGCCTGCACAGGATGGCGTTATGTGGCCTGCCATCGTGTCCTTGCGGTCATGAAGCTGAAACCAGAGACCATGTACTGTGGGAATTTAACTTTAGAATAACGAGCGAAACATCATGTTGGAAAGCATTGAATGGAAGACAGTGGGCCCAGTCCATCATCAGGATTTGGTCGCAACGGAACAGAGCTTTAGGCAATTGAAGACATTTGCGCATACATGGTACGCGAAGAGGAAGGGTAGGTAACGATATAGCTGCATCGAGATAATCAGGACTGACGAGGCCGATGACAACTTCTTTTGTCTTTGTGATGTCAGGCCCCAGGAATGGGAGAGTGGAATAACGAGAGGACACTTAAATAAAGCGTAGGGAGTCAAGAATCTGAGTACGTTATTTCACAGATAATAACAGGGCACGGGTGCTTTGGAGGTCGCCAGCACAGCATGGCGTTATGTAACTTGCCATCAGGTCATGAAGGTGAAACCAGAGATCATGTACTGTGGGAATGTGGCTTGTACAAAAACAAGCGCAATTTTGATGTCTTAAGTTTACGCGCATGGTAGTCATTACAATAAAACTACTCTTACGCGATAAAATCCGTAAAAGTAGTTTTATTGTAACGAGCGCAATATCATGTTGGACCGCATCCAACGGACGACAGTCGGCCCAGTCTATCACCAGGACTTAATCGCAACGGAACAGAGTTTTAAGCAATTGAGGACGTTTGCGCACCATGGCACGCGAAGAGGAGGGACAGGTAACGACGTAGCTGCATCGAGATAATCAGGAATGTCGAGGCCGATGACAACTTCTGTTTTTGTGATGTCAGGTCCCAGAAAGGAGAGAGTGAAATAGCGAGAGGGCGCTTAAATAATGAAGTCAAGAATTAGGGAACCGAGCCGGTAAGCAAACCCCCGTGCATCTGCCATGATTCGCTTCGTATACCGAGAGGTGGGTAGAAGCATAGGCGGAGGTGGGTAAGTGTTATATTATGTGAAGTACGTCCCGTATTCTGGCGTACTAATGGCGGGCTCAACGACTCCACTGAGTCTGTCCGTAAACAAAAAAAAAAATGCCTTAACGCTGCCGTGTCCCTTTGTGAGGTATGATGTCCGCAAAAGAGACCGATGAGAGGTTGTGAGAGAGTGTTAGCACTCTCCAATCTCAGAGAAGACGCACTAGACGTGATGGCGGCTAATAGCCTACGTCCTCCGTGAGCGATGACCTGGGGGCGCTAGATTGGGCCGACGCCCTAGCAGAAGCGGATCGAAGATGGTGATGCGGCGTGTACTGCACGCATGTCTGTAGGAAGGCTCTCCATTACTCTTGCCGGGACCACCAACCGGGTAACAGGTGGTCAAGGTCTGCCGTGGTCTCCAGGGCTCATCCTTTCCTAGAGTATAACCTGGGCCGCTTAGCACTGGCTTCTGTGAAGGAACACCGTGCGGTTTTAGTCGGTTCAACACCAACAATACCATCTCCGCCAGAGCCCCGTCGAGATGGTACCCAAGGGGGTTTAGACACGCTAAAAAAAAGAAAGATGAAAGATGTTTTTGTTTTTAAGATTACGCGAATGTTACTCATTTCAGTAAAACTACTTCTACGGATTTTATCGCGGTCTACCATGACCATGGTTGCTATAAAGCTTCTGAAACGTCAGGCTTGTTATTAAATAAACCGCGATTAAAACCGCAACATATTATAATAGGTGTGTTCGGAGGACGATATTATAATATCCGATCTACAAAAAAAATCATGTATGTGTATCTATTTTTATTCTTCTACGGCCCACGGACGAATTAAAATATCCGCCATTACCCTTGGAGCTCTAGAAGGTCACAGAAATCAGAAAATAAAAAAGGAAAACAAGACATTATCGTGGTAATCTTTATTTTTATAATCCAATATTGTATTTGATCGCGCCAAGGTGAATAGGCAATTGACCTAGCCCAACATAACAGATCTTACAATAGATATGTAATACATTTTATAATATAGATACGAATAATAGTAGATAAGAATTAAGATAGTAAGTAGCAGGGACTCATTTTTAACATAAATTAACAACTCAAAATCACGTTCTCTCTTAATTTACTTTTTTCAATGTAGTTCAAAATTTTTGTTTTTTGCTTCTGTTGGCACATAAATTCGTACGATCGAAAGCTGGTAGCCATCAATCTTCATGTTTAGGGCTGCGACTCTCTCAGCTATATTACCAAGGCTCTCTTATGAAATATCTAGTTTATTTATAAAAAGACCTAGTCCATATTGGCCGGGGGTTTGGCCCTCGTGACAAAATATAAAGTAATCGTATTCGTCTATATGGGTTCCTATATGGGTACCTATTCCTCTTGCCTCAGATATTCCTGTTATATCGAATCGAAATTAGTCTTTTGCAGGTGGACAGGGACCTGACGTTATATGTTGCTATGTATATATTATGCTGTATTTTTTCGTTGTTGTCTATTTTTGTTGCTCTGTTCTTTTGTTTGTACATACCCTTCCACAGTGACCGGGCGTGTTTTGAATGTTTTTGTTATTCTTATATGTTTCTTTCTATGCTCATTATCGGCGGATGCACTTGTTTGCTATTTTTCTATGCTTTTAATATTTTTAATATATTCCTTATCTATTTAGGGTTCCTTTACTACATAGTTGAGAATTCCTTATGTTATGACTCCCATCTGTAAAGCTGTTTAACTTTTTGATAGATGAGTAATTTTGTTGTCCTTTGTTCCTTTTATTTTTATTTTTTTCTATATTCGTCGTAGTGGCAGTTTCTAATTTTAGTTGTGCTTGCAATTGTTTTGTCTTCTCCAGTTTTGTGTAATGTTCCACAATCTAATAATATGTATCCTTCAGCAAACTTTTCTGTTTCAAACTTTTATTTTTTATGCCAAAAGTTGTTAATGTCACAATAATTGGGCGCATTTTTCCAATTTTCTTCATATTCTTTTGATTTCTGTAATATCATGATAGTTTAATATCATACTGAAATATTTTTCCACCAAGTTGATAACATTGCTTTCCAAGCTTTCTTATAATTTTTAATTATCCTCCATATAAAAAAATACCAATTATATTTTTCCTTACCTGTTTTTCCGATGCCTTTATCGTTTTTTTCTTGTTTACTCTTTCTTTCAGATCTTCATGTTTTTCTTCCACTGGTAAAAATTTTTGTTTAAATATGTTGGTTATGTTTATTTGATTTTCTTAGTGACATTATTTCAACATTATTTCTTGGTAACATTTAATAATAATAATAACGTTATATCCCGGCTCTTGTTACACAGGGCGATTAATTTTGGACCGTAAACATTCACTTTCAGAAACCAATAACAATATATGAAGAGCGCATTATGACCTACTGAGCTTGTGAAGAATGCCTAATTACAAAACGTACAAAGTACTTATGACCTGTATACGTACCGAATAAACTTGGTGGCTGATAATGACAAATTGAAGTGTAAAGATAAACAGTTAATGTGATATGTAAATACGTCATTATACATATAAATACACATTGCAGTGAATGGATGTTTTATTTTACCTAGGGTTGTAACTTGTTAATACATACCTTAATATTTAAATCTATCTTTTAAAACCTCTTAAAAGTAATAGTATTATTCAAGACTTATTTTTTTCTATCTCCCGCAAATCTCATTACACTTTGATACATCTGTAACGTTATTTGATACATCTGCAAAATTATGCTATGCTGGTACAGAAAACTTTATGTGTAGAAGCTTAACGTCTTACGCGCAGGCGTTGGAATGCTATCGTCCCTTGGAATAGTTTACAGGTCCTCTTAAAGCCTGCGCGCTACACAATACGTATAATTACAGTCGGATCATCCATCCATTTTAATGTTTTAATGTGTGCACATGGTGCATCAAAATATTCCGAATTGGAATACGACATCATTAGTACAGGTTATTCGCGAAAGCGGACGAAAACAATATCAAATAATACGGACGTCCTTCTGGTAGGAAATCGTGCGTGAAAATCATTGAAATTTGGAAACTATTGCTTTCGCTCGAGTTCAGAGGAGCCGCCGCTATAAAGGTGCAAGGGCAAACAGCGAGGCACGCTGCAGCGATTAATCACCTCATTTCACCATGCAATTGGAATACGAAACGCAAGGCGATATTTACAATTATTAATTCCATCTTTATTCGCATTGATTGGGCTTGACAGACAATTGTGCATTGTCGCGCAGTTGTTTTTCTAGTCTGTTTTACACAAAAGAGACGCGTACCGTCGCATCGGACTACTGCTATTTACTTTCGTCTAGTATGGCTGCACCTTAATGTACAATACTTTTCAAACGGACACCGCGTATTATTATACAAATGTGCAAGTGCAAATGCAAACTACGCAAGGATAAAAAAAAATTGTTTGATGAATTGTTTGATCCTTGTTTGATTTTAATCGATAACTGGCCAATATTTAAATTTATCGAACTTTGAGTTTCTGCAATGGTATACTCATGCGTATATGAATACGTGCCTAAAAGGAACAACAGAGTTTTTGTGAGAAATTGTATATAGACACGACTCTGCACCAGTATAAGTTGAGCCTGCAATTATAGATATTACATCGTTATAGTTCTCTGAAACTGAGGTTTAGCCATTAAAGTCATGACCTTGTTTAGTTTGTACGTATTGCATTGTCCCTTCTACGAATAGTCTTATACGGAGGTACTAAAACTTTTTTTGGCCCATGTGACGCACGTTACACTACACTTGGCCAACAGGGGCGCCTTTTTTTTTTCGACTGCTATATGCAGACGGAAGTGTCCAGTGCAGCTTTACCAGTTACCTTAAGACACGCCGCGCGCCGGGCGACGGACTAGGTGAGATTGTGATCGGTTGGGGGACATACCCCCTTTCCCGCAAATGGGAAGGATGCAACCCCATAGCTAAAGTAACTATTATTTTCCTGATCGAGGGGACCGGGTCCCCCCGGCCCCCCTCTCTAACGAGGATAGCAGCTCACGCGCTACAGCTGATGTCGGCCTTGCATTGCCATGGGGGCTGGAAGAGCAAGTTGAGCTATCAACACAGGGGGATCCGTCCGCCCCCTCCATTATGGCGGTACAAACATCAACCGTCCGTCGTCCGTCAACCCGTTTCATTGCACGGTCCCAACGTCGGCGGGAGGAGTCAAATGTATCGAGCCGGACGAGACCCTCGCGGCTGTTGGTTAACCTGGGTCCCGTAGTAAGGGCCCGGCCTAACGCCGAGGTGATCCAGTTGCTGTCATATCAGCGACATCTCATCCCCTTTAAGGCGTCTGACGGCTTCCGTCAGGCTTTAGTAGGGTAGGGTTCCCCTACAAAGGAGTGAGGAATCCCCACACTGGTCAGTAACCCACCTAGGGTGCAGATGCGACATAAGTGCTTTCCTCACGTTATATAAATAATGACTAGCCTGGCGTACATCTTAACAGCTATTTCACCCGAGTCGGCAAATATACCTAAAGACATTTTTTTTGGCAAGGAAAATGCTTTATATACCGTCCAACTAGCCCTGTGTGTCCCGATCACAAAAATCCTGGATATAAGAGGGGTGATTGATAAGTATACGAAACAACAAAGAAAAACTTTAAATAGATTATATTTAAAACAATTTTATTTAAAATATAAAAAAATATTTTTCAACGTTTGTATCCTTCTACCTCGATGCATTGAGTCCAGCGCTTCTCCAATGCTGTTACACCAGTTTGATAAAATGTTTTCTCTAACCCCTTAAAATACTCGTCTACGGCGACAATGACTTCATCATTTGATGAAAATCTTCGCACGGGGCTAGATCTGGGGGATATGGGGGATGCGGTGACAATTCGAAAAGTAATTAATGGAGTTTACCAACTATAACCCTTGACGAGTGCACAGGTGCGTTGTCGTGGTGGATTAAAATTTCTTTTTGACTAAATGGGGCCTTTTCTTTCAGATTTATTCACAAAATTTTTGCGGCAAGCTTGCATAATACTCTCCATTTATTGTTCTTCCTCTTTGCAAATAACCCAATAAAATAATCCCTCGAGCATCCCAAAAACAGACGCCATCACTTTGCCGGCAGACAAAACCGTTTTTCCTTTCTTAGGCGCAGGTTTTCCGCTCTCAGTCCACTAGATTGTTCCTTTGTTTCAGGAGTATAATTATGTATCCATGTTTCATTTACTGTCACATGACGCCGCTAAAACGCTTAAACAGCTCCAAACACTCCGACGGTGTCCACTCAGCGTTGCTTTTGGTGAGCAAACGCGGCACCCGTTACGGGCGGAGCTTTTTCATTCGCAAATGTTCGTGTAAAATGTTAAAGACGCGTTCATGTAAATGCTTACCACCTCTTTACAGCTTTAAGCGTCAACCATTCAAAACGATTTTTTTAAATCTTTTTGATCATGTCCGGTTTCGTTACCTCATTTGGACGTCCAGACCTGTTGGCGTTTTCGCAGCCCTGTCTACCACATTTAAAATAAGTTACCCAGATGTAAATAGTACTCAATGTAGGAGCCGTATTATCTAAAAAACAGTTTAGCTTGACTTTTATTTGGGTTGCTGTTTTACATTTTAAAACGTAAAACTTTATCATCGCACGAATTTGGTATCTTTCCATTATTGAGAAAATTTACGACAGAGAAAGTTCTTGTTCACCTCACACAAATTCTATCAGTTCGAATAAATTCAAATTTGGCGTTCTAGTTTCTTAATTTTTATGGTTTGTCCCTAGTACTCTCTCGTGATACTTTGGTTAATTTACATTAAAAAAATGTAAATTTAAATTAAAACCACTTTTTTATATTCTTTAATTAAATATTTAATTATTACTTACAAATAAATAGCATTTTTGGCTACTGACTCTAGATATAAGCCACGATTAATCACACACCATTCTTATGTTAAGTCAACTATATCTATAGTCAATAAGTAATCATTGCATATATACAACCCTATTTGATGATTACACTTATCAGATATGAATTATTGATTGTTCATCACTTTATTTTATCATTATAAGTAATAAAAGAGCTAACAATGAAAACGAGCTTTACCTGCATTTCAGTGTCTACTGCTATGATATTGATGCAATTATGTATTCAGTGAATATCTTACTAATAATTATTGCCATGTCAGGTAAAAGATCAACAGACTTGATGAATAGTTTGATTCCAACTTTGAATGTTAATTTTCATTAATGTGCAAGGATTGCGAGTGGACTGCGTGGATATAAACTTCGAGAATGTTCTGATCTCTCAGCGCGGCTTGGGCTGGCCTCTATCTCTACACATCGCCAAAGGCAACGAAGCGCTCATCAAGCTAAGCGTTACATTGGAAGATCAATTAACGTGTTACGTCACTACACCTACTGGCACAACTTTTGATGTCAACTCACCACCAACTAAAGAGTAAGTGGCATGTTGATGTATATTTGTTACTTCTTGTTTTTTTCTACTCTGGGTTCCATTCTAAATAATGTGTTTTCAATCAGAGCCTTAAGTTACATTATGTCCTCGAAAGAGTTTTTAACGATAGTGACTTTTTTAATAACAGTGTCTTATGTGGCCTTTTTTAAACTAGTTTAAAAAAAGGCCACATAGGCCTTTTTTAAACTAAAACCACCACGAGTGTCATCAATGCTGCCATTGGTGTGGTGCCCCGGAACTATAAATCATCAGGGCGTCTCGACGGCTAGTACGTCTCCTAAGTGATTGATACCACCTCCACAGTGGGATTGTCCGGGAAAACAGAATAACCTTCCTTAATAATAAAAGTTAGGAAACTCCGCTACAATGCTATGGGAAGAGGTACTACCTCATCAGATGATGAATACATCATCAGCCCTTACCCCGTGCACAAAAGCGCTTCCTCTTTCTGCTCTATAGTCCTCTCTTCTAATAAGAGGGTTATAAACGCCCCCCTCGTTTGAATTGGCTACTGCCTGGGTTCATATCGGCTACTGAGCCCCACTGTCACGACAAGACTGGAGTAATTATGGGGATGGTGAGGACATCCTATGTGGCCTAGTCTAGCCTCCTTTAGCATCTTAGGGTTAGGCCGAAATACTACCGAGCACATCATGAAATAATTTGGTCTACGCTATTCCAGTCAACCCTTTCGTGTGTAGGAAAAAGTAAATTAAAAAATTGGTACCTAGTTCTGAAGTCGTGATCGGTAACATACACAACAGGTGTTTTTTGTTTCCTGTTGAAAGTTGAAACGTTTGGATGTCAGGAGACAATTTTTCTCGACGATCGAAATATTATAGGCCGGGGTTTACAATGAGTATCCTCGTCCAAGTAGTATCAACGATATCAATTATCGACGTCAATCTTCGCTTACAAACGCCTGGTGCTTTCCGGTTTTTTGTCAACCATATTTCATTGTGCTGAGTAAGAGAAAATATTCCTATATACAGCTTTTATATAATTATGTGGTTATTTTAAAAAAATACCATTAATTAAACGTAAAATGATCTGCGCCTAGTGCGAAGACCAGTCTACACGGTACGATTGTGAAGCCTTTCGCCCTAGGTGATGGACGGGCGTTATCACATACAAAGCCTCTACTTATTGACGAGGCTCGAAGTATATTGAGCCCCTGTTCATTGGAACCATTGGGCTACTACGATCTTTTTTGGCAACACTACTGTAATAATATTAATCTTCAAGAAAATAGCATACTTTACGGCAACGCGTGTGCAACTTTAAGTTGTCTAGTCTTGCGGATGTCTGTAGACAACGGTAGTCACTAAGCAGCTACTCATTAGCTCCCTACCTCATAAAAAAAGTACTTGAGTAATCATTTAGATCAATGTTAATAATAATTACAAGGTTGTGTTTCAAAATAATTATTAAAACAGAAACAGCAAGAAAAATTGCGATATAATATTTGGAGTATCATTTTATAGTACAAATTTTAATATAATAAAGCTAAGGAGTTTGTTTGTTTGAACGCACTGATCTCAGGAGCTACTGGACTGATTTGAAAAATCATTTAGTTTTAAATAGCCCATTTACCGTGGAAGGAGCGAAGTGACGCGAGTGCTAGCCGCGATTTATGAAGTACAGCAATTAGATATTTGGTTTCCTTAGACAATTATATTGTATGTAATTGTACGTTTACTTAAACGTGTAATTAGTTCAGGATCGACCTAGAACAACAACACAACTACAACATATCTTTACGCTAGTATTCTAATGGGGTAGGCAGAACGGACGCCTCCCGTCCATAACTCTATATTTTCTATTCTTAAATAAGAAATAAACTTTTGTAGTGTTGTGCGGTCGCTCCAGTTTATTTCTTATGATCGATGATACTGATGAAGATATCGTGCCAAAATATTGTGGCAGGGACCTTATTACAGAGTTTATTTTTGTTTAAAGGGTGCCAACATTTTGTATGAATGATCGTATGAAATTCAGCGTATGAAATCACGGGGCATAACTAGTATCCATTTATCAAAATTATATGGTCTCATTCTATATATACGCGTATTTATTATTATTATTTATAATCAATTAACTAGTTATCGCCTGATACAATTATCAGACGATAACTAGTTTGTAACGACACCTTAATCTGAAATCCGTTATAACGTGCTGTGTAGCTTAAAGTGCGAGTCGTAATCGCGCTGGGGTGGTTCCGCATCAACTTGTAAATGTTTTAAGTTGACAAATTTATAACTGATTGTGTATGCACTAATTTTGTATAAACTCCAAATTTATATTGGAAGTGTTGCTACAAGCTTTTATTTCGTTATTTCAGTACCTGTCCCAATGATCGTTGGTAATCAAATCTTTCTCATCATCATCATCATCATCAGCCGGACGACGTCCGCTGCTGGGCGTAGGCCTCCTCCATAGAGCACCATAACTCACAGTCCCGGGCCACTTGTATCCAAGTGTTTCTAGATAATGAGTTTTTTTTAAACAGTTTTACTATAAGGATATAGGTATCCTAGTACTAGCCAATATGAAATATGAAATCCGTGATTTAGCAGCGTCCGCCATCTTCAATGTAAATTTTTAAACTCTCAACTAACAAGGGCCTTTCGTTTCATATCCATGAGTAGGAGTGTTTCAAAAGAATACAAAATCGGCAATTTTGTGACAGCAGACATCTTGGAATTGTACATTGTATTATTTTGAATACTTATATATATATATATATATATATATATATATATATATACATATATACGGGTATACCAAATTTTCAAGGAAACGTTCAATAGGAAGTGGGTAAAATGACAAGATTTGACTCACGTGGCTTCAACGTGGGTTTAAATAAAACCGCCGCCCAATGGCCGAGTTCACAATAGGCCGGGTAGACCCCCAGGCCTATTGTGAACTCGGCCATTGGGTAGCAATACCAACTAGACCCCTACGGGAGCCCCTACGTTTCTGCAGGCAACAGGACCCCTCCAGCGATAGGCTGGCATCGGCGCAAAGGCCAGATTTTACCTCCTCGGGGACTGTTCGTCTACGCTACGAAATTCCCCACGACGCCGTGTCTTGATGAAGTGGACGGGGTTCCCATCCCGGTCCGACACGGAACACAGGGGCAGCACTGAAGGCGCTGCAGATAGTGTGTTCCGCCTCAGCCGTCACCGCCGGCAGGCGCTTGAGGGCATCGATCGTCGACCGGTGTGCTCTGAACCCGAACTGTGACTCAGACAGTTCTGGTTCCCTAATCCTGATGCTGAACGAGATGGGAGGCCACAATCCGTTATAAAGCCTCTTCAGTCTCGTTCAGTAGTACCACCGGTCGAACCGACGAGGCCGAGTCTATGGGCCGCCCTGCCTTTGGAAGCAATCAGTAGACGACCCTCCTTCCATGCAGCAGGCAGTCGAGAACTTCCCGGAGGCTATCCCGAGGTGCACGAGAGAGACTGCCAGCGCTCTCCCGTGCACCCCGTCTAGACCCGGTATATCTTTCCTTTCTTGTTCCAGCAGCGAACAAAAACAGAAATACAAAGATGCAAAAACAAATTAACAATGACTATTCTATACATAATATACAGCATAAATAAAACGTATATTCACACCACACAGGATCTATTACGCGTCAAATATATAATATTTCAAAATATCGAATACATGTGAGTGCGTACATAACCTGGATGGAAGCCCACACAATAACATGCCCATACACGTACACGCGCACAAAGTAAACATAAGTAAATAATTAAGGACTTTTTTATTTCAACTAATTAATAAAAAAATAAAATAAGCTAAATATTGATAAGGTTAAAAAGTTAAGCATCAGTTTGAATACGTAACAAATATTTTCTATAATGAACCTTAAAGTTATATTTGGTACGATGGTCACGTATAGAGAACCTCACGGTGGTTTTTACGGGTGTTCAGCATTATAATGTGCCGCGAGCTCCATATACCACTGGGCCCCCCCAGGGCCGGTGGAGGCGCGTAAATGCGTTAACCCGCGTTAACAAAAAAATAAAAAAGAATAAAAAGGCAACGTACTATCAAGTGAACAGTTTTTACTTGATAAGTTATAAATGTGTAATTAATTCTTTGTTATGGTAGCCCTAAAATTCCCATATGATTACCGCAAATCAATTCCTTCTAAGCAATTCTCTATAATTATTATTATACGCACAGCTGGGTAAGTTATAATTATATCGATAACTAGGTTTCCGTGCCTCGAACGTAAAAGAGGAAGAGAATAGGATCACTCTGCAGTCTGTCCATCTGTTTGTATGTCTGTCAGGACCTTTATTAAAGAATATTTTGGGAAGAGGTAGTACCATGCCACATAAGAGGAGGTAGTACCATGCTACATAAGAGGAGGTAGTACCATGCATGGTGCTTGTATTACGGAATTGGACCGGCACGACCAGGGAGGTATCTCGCGCCTACATAACACCGTTGTAAAGTTAGTCCTTCGCTGACCTAGGGAGCCTGCGAGAATTGCGGGTTTCAAGGCGAACCTCATGACCTAGGTCTGCTCGCGATGAGCAGCTATCCCCTCAGTGGTGGGGCAACCTACTGATAGTAGTGGGTTGTTGCGCACCTAGGTGCGGAGGCCATGTGACCTGAAGGTGGGGTTGAGACAATGGCCTGCTGGCCTGTAGGTGTGGTGGGTAGTGTGATGTGATGTGTCAGAGTGTGGTGTAGGTTATGTATGTGCGTGGATGATCCTCGTCCTGATTGCCGGAGCTGAGGACCCTTCCCCGCTTGTTAGTACACGGGATACGAGTGGTCGCGCGTGCAGCGGGGCCAGGTCCCTCAGGTGGGCGTGTAGTCCATTGTCCGCGGCACTAAACGTGCCACATACTCACCGTCGGACTCAACTCCGCAGGTTCCGCGCGATCACGTCGTTCTTGACGTAGCGGCCAACTCCCGTGATTACTCGCAGGGATATGCTCTGCTGGGCTTGCAGGCGCTTCTCCTGGCTCGGGGAGGTGAGCGCGTACCATGCCGGGCCAGCGTAGGTGAAGCGCGATCGGATGTAAGTCTTGTATATCCCCAGTTTCGTGCGTAGTGGAAGCTCGGATGCGAGCACTGGTCTGGTAAGGCGCAGGCTGCCCTCGCCTGGTTGATCATTCGATCAATTTCATCATTCGATCAACAACATATCCGCAGCGTGCAATCAATGCTGTACCCGAGGTACACGACCGGAGAACTCCAAGATAACTCTTGGCTTCCCAACTTCAAACGCTCCTAAATGTTGCGCCGCGTGCTGATAAATAGGGATGCTGTTTTCTCCACGTTGACAGACATCCTCCATTTGTAAAGCCACCCCGGCAATCGATCCAGTAGCCGCTGCATTCACCCAGTTGCTAGCTCCGGCTTTCGGGACGAGTAAAGATAAGCACTGTCGTCAGCGAACAGTGCGATCAAGACATCCGTTTCGCACACATCCGTTTCGCACTCGCCCAGAGGGTTGTTGAGCGTCGAAATGACGTTGGTATAGGCCGCGTAGAAACAAAGGGAGAGACAACTGCCCTGCAGCGCTCCAGCACTTAAAGCCCGCAGTGAGGTACGTCACCCCTGCACCGCTACCCGCAAGGTTTTCCTTTCCAAGAACGATGCCACTAGTCGCACGAGAGCCAGCGGGACGCCGGCGTCCATCAACTTGACCAGGATGCTAGAAACCGAACTGCTCGTTCCTTATTGGGATGTACAGCTTCAGTCTCCGAGCAGTAGCCGCTCGAACAACTTGGCTACATGTAACAGTAGTGTGATCGGCCGGTAGCTTCCGGGTAGGTTCCGTGAATTGCCCGGCTTTGGGAGGACGACGATTCTCCCTTCCCTCCAGATATCCGGGAAGTGGGATGTGCGGAGAACGCCGTTAGCTATCCTGGCGAGAGCCACGGCTATGCGCCACGGCATCATCTGCTTTGCGCCTCGAGAGGCGAAGGGCGACCTTCCGCTGCTCAGCTGGGGAGATAAAGTCCTCCCTGCTCAGTGGCGGAGGCGAGCTTGAAAGGAGCTCTCGGACGCCGCCTTTTACGTACTCGTAGTGGTCGGGGAGGGGCCAACCAACGCCTGGCCCACGTCACCAAGTACGCAATGGACATCTGTGAGGTCGAACGAGTGTATGGAAGGCCTATATGCCGCGTGGATTCTCAACTCTTCAATCGACGTGGACGATGTCCGAATGAAAAAAATAACTTTTTATAAGACGGGGCTTGATTGATAATTATAATTTCTTTGTTATTGTCATGCATACTTTGTGTTTACTAAGCTATGCATTATTTTAGTAATTTATGATTCGTATCGAATTTTTGCAATCATTCAGGTTTGCTATTCGTTAATCATTTGTGCTTATTTCAGGTACCAGAGTTGGAGCGATGGGTGTGGCGTGCGTATTCGGAATGTTAAGGCCGAAGACGAAGGCCGTTGGCGATTATCAGCCTCCGGGCCAAATAATAACCTGACAGGTTGGACTGAGCTTCACGTGTTAGGTAATGAATTTCCGTTAGAAGAGACATTACCGACCCAAGGTTGCCTTATCTTTTGTAATATCATGTTGAGGTTTTACTGTTAAGACGAGGTGACATAGCCAAGAAAGTGACTTATCATAGTCATATGATACAGGCATTATGGTCACCGTAGTTTCTTTTATGGTCACCGTAGTTTCTTTTATGGTCACCGTAGTTTCTTTCTGGTATGCAGTGCCGGCGCGTTACAGTCGATGTCGCTTCTGACCTCATTCACGTAGTAAACAAATTTATTAAAGTTTTATATTTTGATTTTGTCGCACGCATTCAGTAATTTGTTAAAATTTCACACACCATTTGGGCGAGAATCGAACCGTAATACTGGTTTTCAAATATAGTCATTATTATCACCACCACAACCAAGTACATTACATCATCATTAAGATCCATGGCATCCAGTAAAATTGTAGCCGCATTGGGCGGGTAGGACTGCGGAGTTACGTCTTAAGGGCATAGAGTAAAGGAGGGCAAAACTCTAGACAAACAAATCCTGTAAAAATCCTATAGTTCCTATACATTAATGGAAAATATCGACCAGGACCATTTTGATAATAATATTTTTTCTAAACCATTTTGTTTATAAGTATCTACATTCCCTGGTATCCCTGTTTCCTTAACCATAATGAATTAAAAAGTAACTATGAATTTATGGCAATGATGATAATAATCTTAATAATCAAACGTTTTTAGATGGCGTTCACGACTATCACCCGGATCCAATCACTCTAAAGGATGGCGAAACTCAGGCCAAGGTAGAGCTGACATCCCTGGATAATGCCTACTGCGTCGTCGCTAAGCCATTCACCGAGAGCTCCTTGGTGCCTGGTCACTGTGTTCTAACATTAGACCGCACTACTAGATCTGTGCAGGGAAATTGGGATATATTACTGGGGCTTCCAGGACAGGTATCAGAGATTAGGGCCTCACAGAATGTAGCAGTTGAAGGTAAGTTCCTGTGTTTTTACTTGAATATTTTATTGCTGATATGTTTCATACTGGCTTATGGTCTAATGGTATCCATGTTTACCCACATACGTGAGGACCCGGGTTCGAATCCCCGGCTTAATAAGGTGAAATCCAAACAAAAAGTGTTAGTTAGATTTTGCAGTTTTTAATAACAGTTCGGAGTCCAAAACTTGGCATTAAAATCCCGTGGCACGGAGATCACGTTAAGTAGGCGGTCCTTCGCCTGATTTCTCCGGTTTTGTCGGATTGTCGTCCCATCGGAATAGGAGAATCAGGGAGAACGCACTTGTTCTCTAAAGGGATAACCGCTTTAGCCGAAGTGGGACTACATATTACAAAGTAGCTTTTTCACTGATAAACTATTCTTCTTCATATTTACTAACCTGTAGCCGGTATTTGAAGCACAATAAATAATCGAAGCGCACATTTCTTAAATAGTTTTCTTGTTACTATTCTAATTTTATTGTTATTTAGTGTTTTTCAATTAGTATAGTTGTTAAACTGTTGTTGTTATTAAGTGATGTCGTTTATTGTACGATTAAAGGATATTTAACATTAATTTACAATAACAACCTTTCTTATGTAGTGTAGAGGTCAAATGAGAAGTCAGAGCCTTAGGTGAGTACCATCGATATTAGATAATAGAACACACACATTTTGATTACTCAAAAAAGTGTGAATATCTTGTTAATATATGATGTCTTACTACAACTGTCATGATGAAACAATAAATAAAATTAAAAAATATATATGAAACGTTTTTGTTGACGCTACCATCCGCTGTGTCAGCGAGTGTACATGTCCGCCATTTATAATTCTTTTCTTTATCTAACCGGCTCACATGTATTATATGACTTAGTGCTGTATATATTATCATTTAACCACCTTTATGCCCGTGTCTACGTTCCCGCCATATTACACTTCTTTATCACCTGTCTGTCTCCGTCTATAGCAAATTGATGAAATTTGCTAAGCGGCTTAAGCATAACAAAAAACAAACTACCTGCTTATTTGAAGTTTTAACATTTTTTAACGTTTGTGTGTTCCAGCTGAACGTCTGTATACTGGTTACGTGTATGATGCAAACCACAGCAAATTGAATCTGTATTGCAATATCTTGCATACAACGAAAGATATCACCTTTTGTCGTTTTCAAAGAACATCCTCTACATATGGTTACAATGTTGTGGATGGACTGAGTGACGGCAGCCACAGGTGAATTGCCTTTTCTAAATAGTCATTCCATATAGTTTTAAGGATCAATGTTTCTGCGTGCACAGTAGTCGACCCTCCTATCCTGACTGGGATTTCCTTTTGGTGCGCGGTAAAACGACAACACATATTCACGCCAATTTCAGTGTAAAAGAAGTAAGTAATTTAAGTTCTGCGGAAGAAATCTGCTTTATATTGCATGTTGCTTTTAGGTTCAGTAAAAGATAATTCTGTTTTGTAACGGATTCGGGCCGCGGCGGTGCGACTTAGGAGGTACAGTTCTGTCTGACAGTGCCGGCGTCGGAGCTGTGCCATCGCGTATCGTGTGGTTCAGGTGACGCCTGATATTCAGGGGATAAACATAGAGAAGACAACGAATCTTTGTAACCTCCTGTTGTGTAGATATTTATGGACGTTGGTAGACACTAAATCGCTCCAACTGCTCGCCCCTCGTTTGTACACTTTAACTAGAAAAAGGTTATCCCGAAATCAAATATAATATTTAACAACAGTTTAATCGTTTATAAATGTTGCCTATGTGCACAATTCTAATATAAATTTTTATTTTCGTATACATAGTTATTATGGCAAAGGATTTGCCTTAAAAGAGTGCGGCATGACCATAGAGAACCCGTTAGCGGCAGACTACGGCACTTGGAGGTGCTCCGTGGGGGTGAGCACCACGGTCAACAACCAGGTGGTGCAGGAGACGCCGATGCAAGCTCTCATCAGCGTTTCCTCCTCACCGAGATGTGAGTGGTATCTTTTTCAAATGATTTGTATGTACGATTATACATTCCCTATACCGTATACAAATTTAATGTGACAGCATAGACTGCGGCGAAAATTGAACTTTCAATAATGAGCTTATGTTCTTGAAAACATGGAACTATGGCACCGCTGAAACTAATTCCGCACTACTACCGCGTTTCTTCTGGATATAAATCGCGTTTAACTCGTTACTAAGACAGAATAGAAAAGTAATGCCCAACGGCATGAAACTCGACAGTTTAACTATCACTTATCGCCCGTAATAAAATGACGCTCTGACCCGATCTGACTGCAATGTAGCAATGGTAACGCCTCTTGTAAAATTAGTTCTACACGAAATTTTATGAAATATTCTAGTTTATATTATAATCATATTGCGACATTGATATAGAAATCGCCAGACTTGTCTTATCATCTGCAGCTTAACGTTTACAATAATCTAAATTAAGATAACGACGTATCAATAGTCATTACATTTGATGTCTGAAAATGTCATGAAGTTTTCTTTGGCGATAAAATCCAATTCACTTATAACACAGTCAAATTAGTGGTTATCAATTATTATTACAATTATTAATACATTTAAATCTTAGATTAAGGATCTATGACGCCAAAGCTGCAAACCGACTTTAAATTTAAAAAAAAATGCTCTACTCACACCAAGATGGCAGCGGCCAGCAGCGAAGTTTCGGTTTCAGTGTCATTTAATTTTATACTTTACATTCATTACAATAATACATGATATTGCTTGAGAAACTGGACGCCATACGCGACACCGCTAGCACTTAATGCGTCGCTCGCAATACCCTGAAACTGTCTGCTCGCTTCGCGGCAAGACAATGCCATCTAGGTGTGAGTTGGGCCTTAAAGGATTTGCCTACTTTGCAGCATTAAATTCTGCACGGAGTAAAGAAAGCGAGGAAGCAAGAATAGTTTTCGTCACCGAACACAGCAAATTCACGATAACGTGTAATGCAGATTTTTCTCTCTCGTACTGTTGGTTCCAGCATCCAAATGGTACTCAATACACACCAGTGGCACTAGCTAATGAGGATCAACAGTTCTGGTAAGAAATAATGTTAATAACTTTCCTTTTTATAGCATAGGAGGCATACGAGCAAGAGTAGCCTTTTGGTCACCAAAACCTTAAACATGCCCAAATGTTAAATCGACACCATATATAATATAGAGGCCACTGTTGATAGTAAACTACACTGTTATCAGAATAAAATTAACCACGAATGATTAATAACGGAAACCTAGATATTTTTTCGAATGTCAACATTAAATATTTCAGACTATTAAAAGTTCTTAAAAATCCTATAACATTACATAGCATTCTTGAATCAATTTACTAAAGGACCAAAGTACACGGTTGGCGTCACAAAACCCTCCGTATAAAAGATGCACGTACACACTGTGGTGTGCGGTGCTGGCACGTCACCTTCGATGACGCGTCTCCCTGTTATCATGACCCAAGCGTCATTGCTAACATTGTGTGAACGCATTCAATAATCTGTAAGATATTTTAGTAAAAAGAAGGTACTTGTTTTATTGCATGATTAGAATGAGAATCGAGTAAAGAATAACACATTACAATGATAAAAATAAATCACTATTTAGCCAGTGTACTTAATTTATTTGTAATTATTTTACTTATAATACAGAAATATTATACAGGACACGTCTTGAATTATTTTAGGTATACTGGCGAAAGTTTAGCTACAGGCGATTGTGGTATCACCTTCGCTTCGGCTAGCACATCGGACGCTGGAGACTGGATATGTCATATGGGACCGAGATACAATATGAACTTGGAGGAGACAGACCAAGTCGAACTCAGAGTCACCGGACCTTTGGCCGCGCACCAAAAGGAAATCCCAGTCAGGATAGGAGGGTCGACTACTCTATTCTGTCACACATCTAATGGGAACAGACCTCTCCAGTATTGTCGTTTTCTTTCACCAACATATTTAGGATTTAACATTGATTCGTCTGTTACTGAAGAAAAGTAAGTATTTTTTTTTTATAGTATAGGGAGACGAACGAGCAAGCGGAACCTTTCAACGACCACCGACACCCATGAACATCAGCATAATTATGACGATGCGTTGCCCTCGTTTCCACCCCCCCCAATGGGCCACCGGCCACTCACAAACCGCATGAAACGCGACACCGTAGGTGTCACTTTCCATTTGATTTTTTTTATGTGAGCGAGAGGTACCTCCCCGGACGTGCCGGCGCAATTCCGTTACATAAGAGGATGTAGTATCATGCACCATGCATGGCACTACCCCTTACATAAATCTTTCTTTATTCTTTCTTATTCTAATTTAAGTGGTGACAATATAATTGCTAGCAAGGTTCGTTCGTTGTATAACATCACAGTTTAGTTTTAAGACTGAAGTGGGAGCTCGCGTCTCGCTGAGGAGACGTAACGGTCAAGAGCAATTGTCTGGTCTGGCCAGTTGATTTGTGAGCCCCTCCATTGTTGTCTGCAATTCTTGGCAATACACAAGTCTATATCCGCGGAGCTTGAAGACAAAGCCTTCAACCAATGCGTTCTCCCCGTGATGACCTATGGGACCGAAACATGGCCTCTTAGTTCAGGACTAGTTCGATAGAATTCGCAACGAAGTCATAAGGCAGAGAACTAAAGTTTCCGATATCACGCGAAGAATAAGCTCACTAAAGGGCTGGTCACACACTCAGAAGATCAGATAGCAGATGGGCCAGTAAGGTTCTGGAGTGGAGGCCGCGTTTAGGAAAACGAAATGTTAATGATGATGATGATAATACAAGTGATACCTGTTATGTCATTCGTTTTATGTATACACCTTATTAATTTATCGAAGTAATGTCGTCCAAACCGACCGGGCATATTTATGTGACTAGAAATCTGCAAAGCATATAAATAGTGTAACATCATCATATCATTGTCAGAGTCCGCTGGGATGCTAGTCCAACACCACGGGGCAGATATTAGTGTACCGACGATAGCTAACTTGTTGCTATCCGAGCTACAAAAGTGTGGCTGCCAACTTCACCACTCCGGACTGCTATGACTTAATAGAGGCTGATAAATGGTAATAACACTTTTTGTTCCGTGCCGGTATTTACAGTCCTGGTCCCGGGACTTCACGGCCCTGGACTTCTGTGGCAGTCATTCACTGTAGAGTCTAATTTGCCACAATTATTAGTCACATAAGCAAAGTAGTAGTAAATTAATGTTCAAAATGTATTGGGATCTTTGACATCAAAAAGTTATTTTCTTTCCTTATTTCGTATTTTAAGCGCAATCTTGGGACGATTCTACTTTACACCGGAGCGAGATCTGATACATGGTTTTTGTTCGATTAATATCAAAGAAGTGTTGGAGGAGGATATCGGAGAATGGACATGCGCCGCTGTAGTCGACAACAACAATGAAGAATCGAGAGCCACTCTCGTACTGTCTAGTGACGGTAAGTCCCACTTCAGTCTACTTTTATTTAAAGAGCCATGAAAATAATAATGTCAGTAGTCTTTAATTCTTGTTAGCTTTCGTATTGTCTGCCCTACACACATAAAAAAACCGACCAAGTGCGTCTGTTTTTATGTCTGTAAAGGTCCCACTATACGTCATGAATTTCTGCTCGATTGGTTTTCGAGGAAAAAGGACTTGGACGTATGTCTGTCCGTACAGATGGACAACAAATTGAGTCGTATACGGGTCCCGTTACAACAATTGACAAATAGCCCAAAGAGGGATCCGATCTGATATAACATATATCAGCCACGTAGGGCCCACTTCGAGGGGCTGCTGGCCTGGACGGTGTCTTTCGCAGATACCTATGACAGCCTTCATCTCCCGGCGGATACGCAACGAAGCACCCAAATAGCAGGATATTGAAACTAACGGCTGTTCATCGTTAGCGTTTTGTATTATATATATTATATGTGGTATCATGCTGTATTCCAGCGATATTAGCAGGCATACCAGCGTAAAGTGACAGCTACGCTGCCGCGTTTCGTGAGGTTTATGAGTAGACGGTGGTCAATTGGCAGGGAGGGCGAAAGCATCGCATTTGCATAACTATTAAGCGGCTGTTTATGGTCGCCGTTATTTATCTAAAAGTTCCAACTGCTGATTTGTCCCCCTCTAGGTTTACTTTTAAATTTTAAAGGATGGTCACTAAAATATCTTTTTTTCTAGGTAAATCCGCGCCACGCTTTCGTGCGGGTATAATTGGAATGTCTGTAGGTGTTTCTGTCCTCTTGGTCGTGTTGGCCGGATACGTGGTGTACCAGCGCAACTGGATCCCTACGTTCAACAGGAGGCCGGATCAAAGCACCGTAGAAAGTGCGGTCACCGCCACCTTCTCGCTGTCAGGAAGGTCCTCCATGCAAGAAAGTATTAGCAGCGGTAGCTCGATTGAAGAGGAAATCAGAACCTAAACATGATATTAAATAAATTTACTGTCCTATAGAATAATGTAGCAGGAGATCGGTCATCTTGGCCTTAATTGAAAGATGCATATGTCCAGCAGTGCAACGAGAAAGGCTGATAATGATGATTATGATAGAACAATTAAGTTATATAAATGTACGAATGAACTAGTTGCTCCCCTAGTACCACCGATTATTTTCGATTCTTTCATACACATTTACAACCCTATTTTACTGCCTTCGAGGTGAAATTTTCAATAATCCTCGCATGGTGGATTGTTGCCTAGGATATAGCAGTTGTCGACCTTTACCAAAGTTCGGCTCTACAGGTCTGGTAGTTTCATCTGTGCCTTGACCAAGTGCTAGTCATAGACAAGTTACGTAAGAGACAATTGTAAATTCTAATGTAGATTGTAAACTCAAGTAGGACACAGGCCCGTGTATGAGGAGAAAATATTTTCACGTGGTAGATAGATCTGATTGGTCAGTTTACATTAGCTATAAGAAATAAGAACAGGGGAATTGAGAGGAATAAAAACCATTATGATACCATGTAATTTGTGATATTTTTAACACTTATATACGATTTTATACAAATGTACAGAGTTGTAAACATTATTTTAACTTTAGATTTTTTGCATTCCACAAGATGCATTAATGTTTTTATTATATATTGTGGAAGCCAATTGTGTTATTTATTTGCATTCCTTTTTCTTGCTATTATAGTTAATTGACCATAAGAACTTGTGATTTATATAACACCTGGTGTTGTAATAAACTAGATCTATACAGTATAATTAGTAATATACGTACATAAGCCTGACAACGAGTCTTGGAATCTAAGGCTCGCACAGCTGGCCGCATGGCAGCATCGAAGAGCAGCAGAATGAGCATATTGATATGATGTTTGCTTCTAAATGTTTATTCTTAACATTTTTAATGAAAAAGATTAGGTAGGCACCGTCGCGAACCAAGGACGCTTACTTGAAGTCCAGTGACGATCGTCTAATTCACGATGGCCTGCTGTGGTGCGACTACAGCGGGACATCGTGACATAATGTACTTTAATCTGCTTTTTTTATAGATTAGAGGCAAACGAGCAAGAGCAATCGGAGCCTTTTTACGACTACCGACGCCCATGGACATCCACTGCCGATGTGTTGCCCTACCCCCCCTCTTATGGGCCACCGTCTATTCACAAACCGCACTGAACACGACACTGAAGATGTCACTTTACGGCGGTATTATGAGAGCGAGAGACACCTCCCCGGTCGTCCGTCACGCACCATGCATGACACTACCTCCTCAAATGCAACATGGCGCTACGCCTTACAAAAATGAAGATGAGGTAATATTTGAATTTATCTTGCAGTTTGTCATGCAGCAAGAACATATTTTAATATCATTTGCACATTGTTTAAGTATATATAAATACTTATTTAAATTTCATATACGTAAGACACTGCCTCTTCCTACGTGTCGTGATGATGAGTGACATACTTCGATGGCAGTTGCAGGTGCGTTACCATCATTAAATCATTTACTTAAAAATTTTGTCATATTTATATACCTACATTACGTTTAACAAATTCCTATTTGTAAAAGTCTACTTTTACTCACTGACTAAACTAAGCGATTTGGTTTTATGTGTTGCGAGTTTTGAGGTATCAGATTATTGCGAATGTTTGTATTTTTTATGTTTTTTTAATACAATTTTATCGCAACTATAAATACAAATAATGTCATTTGTATATCAAAACTCTTTTCAGGTCATATATTTTTAAAATAAAATTTACAATATCGTCGGCGCTTCAGTAAATCCAAGGATCATTTTAGTCGCTGGGATCTTCCAGAACAACTTGTTGATGTTCTTGATAATGGTTACCACTATCTGTTTGATTGCTGAAGGTGCTAGGTCGTCCATTAATTGTTTCCAGTTTTCGTTGGCGAACTTGAGCGTTGTTTCAGCTGAAATTCATTTATATTTGTACAGCATCCGTGATGACTATGCATGCGTCAAGTCAACTCTCTGGTACTGTGCCCCGTACTGACGCAACGGGGCGAGCGCAGGAACATCATCTGTAGACCTGGCTGGGGTGCGAATAACCCATTCCTTTTTCATCTCTGTGCGTTGTTGTCTTCGTTCTGTCACGACACTACGTTGGCGCACTGTACCAGAGTGCGAATTTGACGTCATAGACTTCAGACATTCAGATAATGTAAAATAAGGTATGGCCGATAGGGTTGATGAAACAGTGACCTTGTAACCTTCCAGCGTAGAATGTGACCAAAACACTAGTGTCTACTAACCCATCAATCGTATTGCTATGGAGATAGGCAAAGCAGCAATCATTTATGTTATTTTAAGAAAAAGAGAGGACAATTGTGATATGATAGTCTCACCACCAAGTTCTAATTGGATCTCGAAATTAGGTGCCAAAACAAATTCACATAGTTATTCCTGATTCGGTACAACATCACATAGCATATTCCCGCGTATGCATCAAGCTTTTTATATTGCCCTATTTGAAAACTATGAAATTTCAGAATGCAAGCTGTGACAGCAGCGCAGGCTGCATTTTAGTTCTTTTGCCAATACCGTTAGCACTGATGTTTGTTCGAATTGCTATATAAGCAATCCATAAGTATTGGGATCAATGGTTATTTTGAGAAAAGGGCAAAGCTATGCCCTTGCATTAAGACGTAAGCTTACCTAGTTGTTTGTTGCCGTTGAACAGGTTCTGCAGGTCAAAAATGGTCGAGCCGATTTCATACTTATACGTTGGCTTGACAAGTTTCAGATGGGGATGACCTTCCTTGTCGGTCATATTTTTTATATCCGTTGAAAAGGACACTTCCGCGTCGTCTGTTACATGTATACAAAATTATTTATTATACTTGTTAATTTATACCAAATTATTCTATACATTGCCTCGTAGTCTAGTGGTGAGTTAAGTCCAACCACAGTCGGGAGATACTGGATTCGAGTCCCGGGTCTTGCCCAAGTGTTAACGAGATTTTTAATTTCGAATAGCATTTCGAAGTTAGGAAGTTGGCGGTGTTACACCATCGTGCCTCAGTGCATGTTAAGCCGTAGGTTCTGCGTCTGATTCTTCTCCGCTCGTGTCGGATTGCCGTCCCATCGCAATCCGTGAGGGAAAAGGAGTGCACTTGTGCCTGCGCACACACTAGTGCACTAAAATATGATCTGTGCAGTTCGCTAGTCTCAATAAAGATGACCGCGGTGGCCGAAATTCAGCTCGGAACACATTATTATTAATTATACTTAGCCAACACCATCGTCACCATCAGTCATGTTATATCATAATTTTGTACACTTAGTACGCTTATGTGCGTTAAGTTATTACGTCGACACTTGGCATTAATCAGTGGTGTGACAAATGCCGGTGCAAATTCACGTCACCCCTCTGTCTCTCAATCTTGATGACGAATGGTATGTTTCACTTGTGCGCAGCTTGACCGGGCCTTTTGACGATTTGCCAGTCTATTATTAAGGCACATCGAGGACAAATACTAAATAGTATTGGCTCAGAATACAACCACGTGGTAGTGTAGGTGGCTGTATTCTGAGCCAATTTTTTTGATTCGACACGGCATCCATTAGGTCCTAAAACTGTCTCAACAACAGTTAACTTAAATAATTGAATGTAATGATGTTAGTCTCCTTTTATGTCTTGTTGGCAATTCCTCTTTTGATTATCAGCTATAATGATGATAATCAGGATTTGATACGCGATCCCATTTTTTTCCCTGGCATTTCAAGGCTTAACGGGAACTCGTGAAAACCGCAGTTTGACCAGCGTTCACACGTTAGCGAAAAGGAAACAAACAACTTACTTGCTTTAATTGTGGCTGGTCCATGGCCCTGTATGGGCAGAATCAGAATTTGACCGGCGGCTGTGTAGTTTGCGGTCAGGCTCAAATTGCCCCGGAAGGTGATTTTCAATCCCGCAGCGCCTGAGGCTTTGAGACTTAAAAAAAAAACGTATAGTTTGTAACTTGGTAATTTAGATCTTATTGCACAGGGCTGCAAATTGCATGCTTAATGGCATGCTGACACTTAGAAACATTTTTTTTTGGAAATTGCAAAATAACATCGTGCGAAGTTGACCAAAGTTTTTAACACAAGAAATGATTGCTGATGTTTACTTTATTGTGAATAGTTGTATTTTGAATCTATGATAATGTATTAATCGGGTTACTGTAAAAAAGTGCTAAATAATTAATTAAATACTGTATTTTTTATTTTTAGGATTCAACTTCGATCAAGTTTTTATTAAAAATAAAGCATTTTTTGTTGCAGTGGGATCAACTAATGCAAAATCACTATTGTTACTGCGTTGCAGTTTATTCACACCGGTGATGCCATGGAAATACGCCGGGAACGCCGCCGGCTACATAACATCATCCTGCGGTGATGACTCTAAAGTTCTGTCAGTCTATGTTGATGGCGGTAGTCGCTGATGACGATCCGGTGCTCGTTTATACATATTATAATAGAAGTGATACCTCAAAACTATTTTAAATTGCTATACGTAGCTTAGGTGGCAGTTTCGCGCTGCCACGTCCGCTGCGTATAGCATGTCTGTTGACTCTCGATCAAAATTTTCTTGCTTAACGTTGCTGATGATGTTTTGACTTTTAAAATTCCTCGTATTGAAAATTATTTAGCCATATAAGTTAAGAAATCATATGACGTTTGTCACACGTCATCAAATTTGACTCGTGTGGTCATGTGACATATAATATAGCGTGACAGTCCAAATGTGAGTGAAACTCCTGAGTCATGTCAGATACGTCAGTAATTTTGTTATATATTATAACTAAGTGCATTGTTATCCAGATACGTTTGCATACAATCAGAAGGTGTAGTACCATGTCTGTATAGTTTAGAGATCCATGGGTGAAATGTGCTCCAACATATCATTTTAGAATTAATATGTAAACTATCATCTATCCGTTTTTAGAGTTTCGTACTCAAAGGGTAAAAGCGGGACCCTATTACTAAGACTCCGCTGTCCGTCTGTCACCAGGCTGTATCTCATGAACCGTGATAGATATAACATTAATTTTACTCTATGGACAACTGGCGTTGTAGACATAATTACGTACCTATATATATTTATTAAAAAGTGTTAATTTCACAAAAAAAAAAAGGAAAACAATTAGTTACGTAGATAGGGAGTATCTAACTGAACTTGAACATATCGGTGATAAGTAGCTATTACCGAAAGTAAATAACTGAACGAATGTTCCTTTGGGTATAGATAATATATAAATTAACCAAATAAAGTATTTAGATAGGTTTAACTTGACCATTATTATCACTATTGTAAATTGTTTTATTACACTATGTATGATATATTGTCTCTTTTTGTTCACTACCTATGCTTATGTTTATCACACGATAAAACTTACAATTGCGAAAATTCACAGTAAACATTATCTCAAGCAACTGCAAAAAAGCCAATACATAATGTCTTCTGTTCTGTCTGTCTTCTTCCAATTCTTGCAGAAATTCGACCGAAACCGGACCGAATGTTAATTAAAAAGAATGACCAAAAAAAGGTGAGTCAGCTTCAACACGCTAAGGTTACCCCTCCTTTTCAGTCTCAGTTTACTCCTTAGGAACGAATGTGATTCAGAAGTGAAAGACGCGCAAGAGATTTATGCAGTGTAGGCGCGGTAAAGCGTCTCGCTGGATCTTGGCGTTTCACATGATTTTATCCTCCTATTTTTTACAAGCGTCACCCCACGGTTTCACCTGCGCAACTTCCGTCCTGTTAGTCGTAGCATCAAGGCATTTAGCCTAAAATCTTCCTCAATAAATGGATTATACAACACAAACATAATTTTGCTGATGATTTTCTAACATCTGCGTGTTTAAGCAAACAAAGAAACTGCTTAATAATTAAACTAGCGTCATATTACTAGTATTAGAATAACACGCGACACAAATGTTGTTTCATAAGGAGTAAACTCAGAAAGCTGTTTGTATGTAAGTCGGTTTACGGAGGAATTTTACGCGATAACAGTTCTCTAACTGATCTGTCATTGCACCACACGATGGCGTGAAGGAAACGTGCGTTTTCTCGCTCGCAGGCTCTGCCCATGCCCAACATTTCCATGACTCGTCATATATTTTCATGTATGCAGAATAAGGTTGTTGGTTTACAAGACGTTGCGCATCAACAAATACTTACCTAAATTCAGTAATCTGAACGTCGCTCAACCCATGTAGCTTTGTGTCCTCGAAAGTTATTTTCAAATTGCTCTGGTCGATGACTATGTCGTGTAGTTCCACAGGATCTATCGATGGTACGTTTAGTTCAGGTATTCCGCTGGCGAATTTTGGAAGCACCTCATCCATGCGCTGACGTACGCAGCTATCGAAGTCGGATTTCCTGATGTCGCAGGGCTTGATGTAGTCAGCTGAAACATAGGTATATATATATATAAATATATGAAGATAAAGATAGAACGTTTAAGGACGATGATTAATTCAAATAATGGGTTCCAAGATAAGAGAATTTAGTTACATACAGTAAGAGGTAGTGCCATATAAGAGGTACCCCATTACAGCTGAATTGGATCAGCACGACCGGGGAAGACCTCTTGTTAAAATGTTACTGCTTTTAAAGTGATAGCAATGCGCGATGGTTTATGAGTAGCCGGTGGC
>JAFELO010000236.1:73347-110521 GCA_017140195.1 Eumaeus atala | reverse complement strand
AGGTCTGGATCGACTTCATGATCAGGAATCTCGGCACATATGATATTATCTATTTGGTCAGACTGAATTCTTTCCACTAACCAAATAAGAAAGTGTGCGTGCGGAAGGCCTCGCTTTTGCCATTCGATTGAATACATCCAGCATCGCGTATCTCCAAAGACGCGTTGTTTAACAATAAAGTTCATCAGGGACCTGCCTTGCCTGAATATACGTGCTGTGATGTCGTGTCTATAATTTGATGTTTGTCCGGGAAGCAGCAACTGAGTAATTTCTATCCATTTTGGATTACAGGTAAAAGTAATAAAAGATCTGGCCGGCCGTAATGACGAATTATATTGAATAAAAAAGAAATATAAAGTTATTTCTTTCCAGCGCCATGTTTCATATAGTTCCGAAGAGTCTTTGTTAATGTTAAAATGTCTTAATTCTCTTAGTGTGCATTTTGATATAGTTATATACATGATCTGTATGGCTATTAATTTCATAGACCGTATCAATAATGTTTTAGTTTGTATTTCAGCCGGGAGTCTCGTACAACTACCCAGATAAGACTTTATACGCTCTCACCTCTTACTAACCTTAATTAAAAAATGTGTTAACTCTGTTGTCTGTTCTTGTTAGTATCTGAAGATTGTTCATGATTGAGAATGTGGAGAGACCATGAATAGAATATATGTATCTAAAAGTCAAACCAACCTCTTTAGTCCTTTACCACCATGTGAACTCCTTTTATTTATAGAATTAAAACTGTAACAAATTGTATTATAAGACAGCTGTGTGGTGCCATGCTGTATTGCAACCAATTTGCTACAACACGGCCGAGAATCTACCACTCGCTTACCTGACAATTATGAGCCTCTGGTGGCCCAATGCGATGCACAGTTTCTTACGGGTGAACGAACCGCACATCACATACTATGGGTGTAGCATCTTTGACAGAAGAAGCGAAACGCAAGGCTTAATTTTATACGAAGTGTTACTTTCGTGTTTTCAAACATTTTCTGTTCTCCAATAACACATATAACGTGTAGTATCAATATGTATTGGGTTATACATCTGTGGTGCATAACAGCCGGGCCTTACCTGTCTGTCGTCTCTTTCTTTTGACTGTTTAAGTCGTTGCAATCCTCTACCTGTCTCCGATTTGATTGGGGAGGGGAAATGGAAACACTTCCTGCTCCTATTTTCTTCTGATGATTAAATTAGTTGCGGTCCCTCCGGTTCCCTGTGATCTTATCAAGGGCGCACAAATGTTGACTTCCGTCGAACTTGGACACATAGTAGCAGCAGCGGTGGTACTATCGACACCCATAAAGACATGCATAGTTTATGCAAATGCGTTGTTCATCTCTCTTCCTCCCATTCAAGAGACCATCGGCTAATCAGAAACTAGACAAAGCAAAAGCGAACTAGGCAAATCAGACACACTGCCCCAGTGTGGCACAACAAGTGGCATGGCACTACCTCTTGCAAAAATCTATATTCTATATGTTAAATTATTAGTTATATAGTTATATATTAAATTACCTTACTCCTCCGAAACGGCTTTAGCTATTTTCATCAAATTTTATATGCGTATTGAGTAGGTCGGAAAATCGGCTACTATCTATTTTTCATCCCCCTTAGTGATTTTGCCCGCATAACTATAGTCCATAATAGTCTATTATGGACCGTGAAACTCCGGGACATAGCTAGTATATTTATAAAAGAAGTACTACTCACTGATTAATCACGAAATCACAGAAACTATGATACCTACAAACTTGAAATACATACACTTACAATACAATAATATACAAATTTGGCAGGTAGCCTGGTCATGTCGGCCCAATTCGGCTCCAGCTTGGAAAAAGAGAGCAAAGGGGCAACACACAGGCATAACAATTTTGCAAATATACGTCGGTAGCCATCCAAAAAATTCAAGCCGCTCACTCGCGCCGTATAGAATTTAAATGTTATAAAACAAAGTTAAAAACGATGTACAACATAACACATGTGCGTAAGTTTGACATTTATAGGATACATGTTTAAATTTTGCACATCTTTTAAACATAATCTGCTTTGTAAAAGAGACTTAAAATTTTAACGTTAGTTAAAGTGTCAACACTGCAAAAAATATGTTTAAGTACAATGGATTCTTTACAATGACAGTTGAATATGAAATCGTATATTGTATTTTTGTAATGGGTTAGTGCTTAAAATATGAAACGTAAAAACGGTCTTAATGCCTGTGTGGCTGTCATTACTCGAACTCGCACTTAATCAGTTATCTTAAAGCGTAAACGCCAACTAACAAAACTCCTATGATTGACAATTGCATTGTCCCTTTACAGTGTTATTGTCTTTAATATTGAAAATATGAATACAATGATTATTTGTCTTTTGTTATGCAGCAAACAATTTTCTACGTATATACAGGAGTTGTATACTGTGGATGTACATAAACACAGAAACCAATTAATTGACATTGACACAAAATGATGCAAGTGGCTCGCGACCGTGACGTGGCGCTCCATGGTGAAGGTTTGTCCAGCAGTGGACGCGTGCGGCTGACGATGACACAAATACCGCCCAAATATGTACCCATACACGGCATGACTCGACTTCTTTATATATTCTCACTTTAATTTTTCGTAATATTTTCACTTTCACTTTCATAGCTAACTCGAAAAGTACATTCATAACCTAGGCGGCATTGGAACCCGTGATCTCTGGCGTAACACGTGGACTAAATATGTGGGAGGTTCAGTTTCGCAAGACTGAACGGATTTTCATCAATCGTTCATGGATAGAGCTATTTTCGAGGAAGGTTTTGATGTAACCGATCCTGCCCCTATTTCACAGGCGAAGCCGAGGTGGATCGCTAGTTACTAATGAGAATCAGAACAGAAGTGTAGTGTTGTAGTACCCTATATAGTGTAAATATTATAATTTATATTCTCATTTCTCTGGTGCAATTGCCGACGATCGTCATACCATAAGGCGGTCGATGACTGATGTCCACATGTTGACTGTATTTTTAGTGCCGCGCTACATTGCGGCAGATATGGTCCGGCATGACCAGGAGCCATATATCGCTTACATGATGCCGCCGCTCAGTGGCAACTGCCATGTTTCGGGCGTTTCACGTGTTACCATTTTTTGGGGCGAAGGAGGCACTCATCTACATATGAGAAAGTTAATGGGCGTTGTTAGTCTCAAACCCTTCTCCTCGTAGCTCCCCCTGTGCTATAAAAGTTATGTAAAATTCAAATTTAAAATATTTTATTAAAAAAAAAAATTACAAATCTCTCATTCAATCAAACGTCATTACTTTACTACTACCGGTTCCACCGTAACCCTGACCTGAGGAGAACTGACGAAATAAACTCAGCGGGACTAATGATTTGAGATTATTGACCTGATTGATATATTGATTTACAAGTGTATTACATTTTAGTACAACAAATACCATTTTCTTTCCCAAGTTTTTTTCCAAAGTTGGGATCCTCAAAAATATTTTACCTTTACCACACAGACAATCTATAAAATATTAATATTTCCTACCTACTCTATCTCTATAGGTACCGTGCGTTTATCTTATCCTCTGACAACAAATAATTTTCAAAACAAATTATTCAATAAGGTACCAGATTTTTTTTAAGTACAGGGGGAAAAACGAGAATCGGAGCTATTCAACGACTACCGACGCCCATGAACATCAGCATAATTATTCCGATGCGATGCCCTCTTTTTCACCCCACCCCCATGGGCCACCGGATACTCACAAACCACACGAAACGCGACACCGTAGATGTCAGTTTTCGGCGGTATCAAGCGAAGTCATGCGGGCCCAATTCCGTTGCATAGGCGAATGTAGTATCATGCACCATTCATGGCGCTACCTTCTCCATGCAGCATGGCACTACGTCTTACAAAAATGAGGATGAGGTAATATATGAATTTATCTTGCAGTTTATTATGCAGCAGAAACATATTTTGATATCATTTGCATGCTGTTTAAGGATATATAAATACGTATTTAAATTTCATGTAGCTAACATTATTTCCTCCTTGTACTATCTGCTAGTATCCCAGTGGTTTCCCCACATGCATTTTTAGTACACACGTGATAGTCGTAATGTAGGTAATAGTAAGACCTGCTTACTTACCTGGTAGGATGTAACGTGCAGATATGTGCATTCGTGAACAAAATTTCCAAAATTCTCGTTGAAACCCAAAGTAACCCGACAATTATATCCTCTAAATAGGTATAATAATAGGTGCAAGTATCAGCACCTATTTTGAGGACATGAATATGACAAAAAGGACTGTGGAAATACAATTTAAAAAATCATATCAGGTTAAAATGAGACCGCAGCCGTCTCACTTCCCGCGACAGTTAGGAGTTGTATTAACCTGATCCACTGGAATTCCCAGTCATGGTCCTCCCCATGAGCCACCAACTCATGTCTGCCCCAGGGCAATTTTAGCTAGCGTGCTAGAGCAGCCTTCGACGTCAGGGTCGGGTGTGATAATAGGTAAATTAGCTATTATCAACATAATCATATCGGGATGCATCCTTCCTATCTGCGGGAGAATCCAGGCTCTCGTTGCTTTTCGATCCCAAACCGAGCCTCTTCGCCCGACAAACACTCGTAGCAACCCAGACTTAGCAACATTTCCTCAGCATAAGTTCAGGTCCGGAAAAACTGGAATTTGTTGAAAGATGAAGTCTGGATTCAACAACAACACCAGAGGCGAAAGAGCAGTCGGAACGAAGGAAAACGGTGAAATTACCTAGGGTATTAGAACATTTTGTTGCAAAGCGATTTTTAGGAGCCGATGGTGCGGGGAAACCACGAGGATGCTAGTAGGTACGTTGAGCATATAATATCACCAGTTCAGATTTTGGATCGATAGGGGATACCCTATAATTTGTTTTTCAGATAAGCAAAGAAGCGTAAATATAATTTTAATAATTTTACGAGTATGTTCGCAGAAATGCATGTATACACGGCCATACGAAAAAGATACGTATCCCTGGTGTGTAGAGTGCGGGCCAGCTCTGACAGGATCTTGGTCTTGAGCATAATTGCACATTGACTCGGCTATCATCAGTTGATGCTGAAAATCACCGCAGGAATTTTGGTTTAATAAACTATATATTATAATAAATTATATTAAGACTATCTCCGTGGAGGAGCCGCTGCGAGTAGCAGGAGATCGGCCGTCTTGGCGTTCATTGAGAGTGGCCTGTGTCCAGCAGTGGACCGATAAGGGCTGATAATGATGATGATGATGGAATTATATATTACAACAGATTTAAAATACTGATATGGCTTTTTAGTATAAATTGTTACTATATTGGCTCATAGGGGGTTATGAGCCAATGATACTCGAAAGAATTTGATAATAATAAAAAAAAATTGAAATTATAGTGTGTACAAACTTGTCTTCCTCGATATCATTTAGAAACACCTGGCTAATGACATCCCTTAAGATAAAATATTTTTAAAGTAACTTACTTCATTTCATGACATTCAGCGTGTGTATTCTGACATCTCCTCACCCCTGTGTCTGTATTGTGACACGTATAAACGCACAAATCAGGGAAGTAGTGACGGTCAATTAATGTTATCCAAGTAAATTTCTCAACAACGATTTAAGTTACGACGCAGGCCTAGGTCATGTCAGTAGCGATCACTGCCTGACCGTGGCATTTGCCAATTTCAGCACTAATGCCAAGTTTAATATGAAACTGGAGCCGTTTTAATTGTGAACCCATAACCAAAGGTAAGACAAATTTTGGGACTTGGCAATACAATTCTAAGGGACCACTTTTAATGAAATTGTGTGCAGATATGTGACTTAGTCCAAGTTCAACATCGTTATTTTGGTAGCGATCACTGCCTGACCGTGGCCTTTATCAATTTACAAGGCCAACGCCATGTTTAATATGAAATTGGATTTGTTGCAATTGCAAAGTCATAACCAAAGATCGAACAAATTTCGAGATTTGGCATTCCGACTGCACTGGACCGATTTTAATGAAATTTTGTGCAGGTATGTCTAAGTCACACACCAAGTTCTTCTCCTCGTATTGGTAGCGATCCGTGTCTAACCGTGGCCCTTACCAATTGCAGTGCCAATGGGAAGATTAATACATAACTGGACCTGTTTTAATTGTGAACCGGTAACCATTTGTGGTAGTGCGTGATGCTTTATTATATTATATGCATGAAAAGTTAAAACTTTTTAGGAGGAAGTAGTGTCATGCACCTCTATGCAACGAAAGTGGACCGGCACGACCGGGGATGTACCTCTCGCTCACTTGATACCGGCTTAAAGTGACAGGGTCCCGGCCGCGTTTTATGCGGTTTGTGAGTAGCCCGTGGCCCATTGGCGGGGAGCGGATGATAGGAGGGCAACACATCTGCGTAACGATCGTGCGAATGTCCATGGGCGTCGGGAGTTATCAAAGATCTCCGATTGCACATTTTCCCTCTTACGCTGTAAAAAAATACATAAAATGTATTTTAATCAAATAAAATTTCTGGTCCCCAATAATAAAGTTCGCCCATAAGTGATCTAAATTAATGCTCAAACATTAAATTCCGGAATAGTTTTGTTACCTGGACTATAAAAAAAAAAAAGTGTTGTTAACAATGTGTATGGAAAGACATATTGATTCAAAAAAAAGTTGGGAGATGTCAAGTAACATAGAATGAACACAATTAATGGAGTTTGGTAAGTAGAGATTTTATTCAGACAATAACACACAACAATTATTTTGACAATATCCCGAATTTGTGCAGAAACGCTGTCAGGAATCATTATTGTTATTATTTTCCATTATGTACAAAAAACCTAGTTGTGTTAGCCTCGTCCATCTTTACTATAAAGATTAATGCTAAGACAGCATCTTTTATGTTCACAGACAAATTATGTTGCACGTAAACAGGGAACGACTTGACGAACGGGTTTACATTTACTAGTAATATTCATTTAATTGGAGCACCTAACTCTCTTCAGTCGTCTCATTATTATATATGTTATAATAATTTAGAATCCAAATCTTTTGAATTCAGACAGGCAAACGTCGTACACAGAAATCACTCAATCTCAGACATGCACGACGCACACAATGGCAAAGTGTAGTGACAACTTTTCATCTAATTTTTTTCCGTCTATCCCCTTCTATATCCTTCATTATAAAAATATTTCACTGCGCTTTTTTCAGTGTACTTGAATACATGCGACTAGATGAATATAAAACTTTAACTGTTTGGTGACATTCATCGACACTACAGAGTCGAGGGCACCATGTCCTCCCCTCGTCCCCTCAGAGCTGGAGTTCCTCAAGGATCGGTCCTCTCTCCCACCCTCTGAAATCTGTACACAAGTGACATACCGCCACACCCCGGCGTCCAGCTGGCGATGTTCGCGGATGACACCGCACTGTACACGTGGTACTTCCCCAAATTCGGAGCCAAGCTACTCCAAAAGGCCGTCACCGAACTCGGTGAATGGTTCTTAAAGTGGAGATTAGAGGTATACGCAGGAAAGAGTAAGTCCATACTCTTCTCCCGTACCCCGCCCTCCCACAAACGAGGAAACATGCCCGCCATCATGCTCTACGGTAACGAGATACCTAGAGCAGAGACGGTAAAGTATCTAGCGGTTACGCTCGATAGGTCGATGAGCTTTAAGAATCACATAGATAACGTTCTGAAAAAGGCACGGCATGTCCTTTTCAAATTATATCCACTTATTAACAAGAAGAGCAAAATGGCGAACAGGCATAAGCTCACCCTGTACACTACATGCATACGACCGATCATGTCGTACAGCAGTGCAGCATTCGCGCACATAGCCCCGACCCAAATAGAACGTTTGCAGAAAATGCAGAATAGAGTCTTGCGCATGGCCACTGGATACCCGTGGTACATTCGTAACTACGACCTACATTGCGACTTTCACTTAACATCGATAAAAGGACACTTCAAAGTGCTGTCTTAAAAGTTCTTTGACCGTGCTCTTAATCACAAAAACAAACTAATTGTTCAAACGTCGGAATACGACCCGACGTTAATAATCGATTCCCGTTACCGTCGGCCGAAGCACGTACTGCACGACGCCGACGACGTGATAGCCATAGCAGTAGAAAAGTCCGACCAAGAACACAAGCAAAAACACACCCAGACACGCTCCCGCAGTAAAATGCCAATAGGGCTAACTAACGGATAGCAGTTTTTAGTCGGTAGTAGCTATCGCTTCACGACCTGAGCCTAACACACACTTCAGGCCCCCTTGGGTCGGCTGGATGGTGCGTAAATGCATTTTTCCCGCTGGAACCAATTCGATATACACCGCTCGTACCGGTCGAGCGTGGACATACATATAGTTACATAGCTATAAGACACATGACTGACTGACAGAATGACAAACTCACACACCGCTTACGGAAATGAGCCCGGGTTCGAATACGTAAGACGTGAGCTTAGATAAATGTAGAAATAATAAAACGCGATCTTAGAGAGCTCTAAAAATAAAAATTAAATTATGGTCACGGCTTCTAGCCGATTTGAAGCGCAAATCGACCCCACCCGTCAGAGCCATACCGAAAGACGAGCTCAATTGTCCTTATACACGTCCCGTAACATTAAACGGCATCGTGCGCGCGCCCTCCCACTAGCGTGGGGGGACCGCTTCCCCCTTTTCGGTCCCAAAAATAATTATTATAGGGTAAGGTCCACAAAATTCCGGTTTGCATCTTCCGATCTTCGGGAAAGGAGGGGGGTCTGTCCCCCTATCGTCTACCAAAAACCAGAAGACAAAAGTCTTCACTGGCCCTGGGTGGGGTCCAGTGGTGTGTGGGGCTCGCGGCACATTATATAGTGCCGAATACCTACAAAAACCACCGCGGGTGCCACCAGTGCCGCCCTTGGTGAAGTGCCCCGGAATAGTCACACAAGTCAGCCCCCCGTCCTGTACCACGGGACAACCCCACCGACTTTGGGACAATGCAATGGGGTGAGGTTCCCATCCTCGCCCCTTGCCCCGTGCGCAAAGGTGCCGCCACCTTTGGTCTTTTAGGGGTACAAAGAACTGCTCCTCCTCCTGCTCTTTGGTCCTCACATCTTGTAAGAGGGGTACAAAGTACAAAGAGAAAACTCCTCGGTTCAATTGGCTTCACCCAAGGTTTCCCGGATCACCCCAGGCTACTGAGACCCACCGCCACGACAAGGATTGAACCATGGTGGGGTGGGGATACCTGAACTAGCTAGCGTTGTCTTGCCGGGTCGGGTGAACAACCCTCATCATTGAAGGGTCTGAAAATTAGATAGTAGCCGATTCTCAGATCTACTGAATACACATACAATTTGGTCAAAATCGGTAAAGCCGTTTCGGATGAGTAAGGTAACTAACATTGTGCCACGAGAATTTTATAAATAAGACATAGGAAACCCGCTGATCGGGTCACGAGTTTGAGAGATTTGCTGAGTTTGTTATAGTCTACTAAAGTTTACTACTAGATTCTTTCTACTAGATGCATATACTATAAAAATATTTTCGGTATGTCTGACAAAAGAATTGATTTCTTCTATACTTATTATATACTCGCTGAAGTGGCAATGAGCTGGTCAAACCTTCAGGAGAACAGATGGCAGATGGGCCAGTAAGGTCCTGCAGTGGAGGTCGCGTTTTAGGAAAACGAATTTTTGGTCGACCGTTCACCAGGTGGGAAAACGATTTCCGTGCAGTAGCCGGTCCTGGATGGATGCGAGTGGCAGGAGAGCGGTCGTCTTAGCTTCATTAAGAGAGGCCTAAGTCAGATAGATAGCAGTGGACCGATAGGGGCCGATAATGATGATGATGATACTTATTATAAAACAAAGTCACCAAAAGCTGTGTGTCTTCTTATTTCCGAGGAAGGTGTATAATTTATTTTCGCTAAGTAGATCGCTAGTTTTGAATAAAGTTCTGTGTATAATGCTAGTTACATATTATTCATGCTGAATGATGCAAAAAAAAAAAAAAATTGGTAAATTATAATTGTTATATGTTTTAACTTGGAGTATTTCATATATTCCATCATTTAAAGTTAGTTATGTAGCTTTATGTACTGTAAATCCCATTCACTAAAGAATGTTTAGTTACTTTGAATAGATGCAATTTCATAAATTTATTCTCGCGTCAAGACGAGGCGAACTGTTAAAGCTCCCAAGTGCAGTTGTTGGCTCGATTATGAGCAATATTCATTCTCTGCAGCTTGAATTTTAGTTCCTGAACAATTGTAAGTAAAATATTGTAAGATTTATGCAATGAAATAAAATGAAACTCTCGCGCACGTGGGAATAAAATTAAGATCTTTCTTAGTATAATCGTAGCACTTATTTAAACGGAAGTGATAACTATGCTGCCTTGTAGGGTTTCTAAGAGTTAGAATGGATCATTAGGGCGGATGGGATGAAATTGAACAGTCCGTGTTGTTGTGTTCGGTAGTTGTTAATTACGTGCTAAGAGATAATATTATTGTTGCATTGCAGCCGAAGGCAGCCGGCACAATTGGGGAGGTACATCACACCCAGATGACGCCAATACAAAGTGACTGCTATGCAGCTGCGTTTCACAAAGTTATTGAGAGGGCCCACCCAAAAAACTGTAGCGTCTGATGGGTGATATAGGGAAACGCATATACATATTAATATTTACGGCAGTTATGATTAATATAGTAGTAAAATATATGTGTATATAAATATATAAAATATAAACAAGCAGGCGTTGTCTTTTGATGACTACAGATGCCCATAGACATCATAGTCAAACAGAGTAGCTACTTTGGTGACCTTAGCTAAAAGACTGTCATACACCTTAAATACTTTGCCCGAAGATATCCGACTTGTGTCAAACAAACTTAAATTCAAAAAAGTATTAAAAAGGCATCTAAGCAGGGAAATGTTATGAGATATGTTTTATATTTATGGTTAGTAAATAAATAAATAAAATAATGTGGTGCCCACTTTTCCTCATCCGCTCCAATGGACACGGGAGAGTTGTGTCGTCCACGGTTGTCACGGTTATATGTTCAGAGTGAGTTCATCTGTCTTTCATGATCATATGTTTCGTTGAAAATATTGTAATATATATTTTTACTATAAACATTTGTCCACTTTATTGCTGAAATAATTTACTTATTTATTTGTTAATTAATGATATATTATTGTTCAGGTATAAGATTAAAGTTTACAATATTTCCGGTGGGGGGCTATTTTTTAACATTTTCTCCAATGACACTTTATCCAAGAAGGTGTTAATATTCTTCACAGTTGCCGTGGCTATTTGTTTAATTACTGGTGGTGCCAGTTCATCCATCAAAGTCTTCCAATTTTCGTTTGCGAATTGATGAGTAGTTTCAGCTGTGAGAAAAGAATAACGTTTTAGATATGTAGCCTGGGAAAATTTTATATATTCTAATAGCTCAGATGACAGTAGATCCAATAAATACACTTCCTATTGAGAAAAAAGATATAGATGAGGAAATGCACCAAGAATTACAATTACGTACTTTTTGCACCAATTAAAAAAATAAGACAAAACTAGTACGAAACCCTCATGTTATACATTTGTGCTTATCTTTTATTTTCTCAGCTGCGTGAAAGGTCCTGTCTAAGACAGATTTAAGTCTCAAATTCAAAATATGACTTTATAACGTTAGACCTCTGAGGTGCATAACCTAGCTCAAAACAAAAAATAAGATATTTTTATATGATATTTTTTATCCGTCCGTACTTCTGCAAAGACCTATTTTTAGTAGAAATATCAATAAAATGTAGTACAAATACTGAGTTCACTCGAAGGACAAAAATAATCCAACTTAGCTAAGTCAATTCACATAGAAGTTTGGTTTTTTACTTGCCGCTCGTAACGTACATAATACGTGTTTTTTTCCTTATACATCACTGTCGGAGATAAGCCCGGACAGACACTAGAAATCTGGCTGTAGCACGCGATTTTCATAGATATACTAGCAGCGTCCCGTGGTATACTCGCGTTACGTGGTCAAATTCCACATAAACTTCACTCGTTGAATTCCTTAGAAAATCTGTCCGTTTTTATAACATAAGAGGGCAAACGAGCGATTGGAGCATTTTGATCACTACCGAAACCCATAGGCATTGGCAAGATTCCCTCCTTGAGCGAGAGGCATCTCCTCGATCGTACCGGCCCAATTCCATTGCAAAGGAGGATGTAGTGTCATGTATCGTGCACGGCACTACCTCCTCCCCAAACTTACCATTCAGGAAGATTTATATACGCCTATTATATATATATTGAGAGTTTTTGCTTGCACTTACACAGCTGTTTGTGTCCGTTGAAGAGGTTTTCGAAGTTGAATGTAGTGGACTTGATGTCGTACGTATAAGAAGGTGATAAAAGTTTCAAATGTCTATGATTTTCTTTGTCCTTGACTTGTTTAGCTTTGCCCTTTATGTTGACTGCCATTTTATCTACAAAAAAGTAAAAAGTCACGAGTAAAGTGTGCCACTATCTATCTGATCTATTTTAGGCCAATAACAAAATATAATTTATAAATTAGATTAGTCACTTACGGCCGTTTTTAATATTCTGATTTGGCCGCTCGAGATAGAACTTAGACATATTTTGTATAAAAGAAATTTCTGTGTCAAAATTCTATCTCTAGTAGTCAAGTCCAAGCGATAGATAGAGTCTTGAAAATGGCCGTTAGCCGTGTACCATACCATATAACATTGAAGCAGTAGGTGGTAATGTGCACAATGACTTAGCATACCAGCTGGACATCATTGGATTTTTATGGCATAGGTGATAAATAAACAATTAAAACCATTTAGCGACTACCGACGCCCGTTACACTGATGCGATGACCTGCTTCATTCCACTCTTCAGCGAGTGGTAGTGCTATGCTACATTGAGCCGGCATGACTGGAGAGAGGGTCCGTTTCTACACAGGACGGCAGTCGTGGCGGGGGGCTGCTCTGAACCCCGCTACTCGTGTCGCATCTGTTACTGTAGGTGGGCCGCACTGCGTACACTCGATGTCACAGTCTTAACAGGTCAGTTCCAATGGAGTTCTAATTCTGAGACGAAAGTCTGTGGCTAAAGGCATGACTGGAGAATTACCTCTTTCTCGCTTACATAACACCGCTGTAAAGTGATAACTATGCCGTTGTGTCTCATGTACTTTGTGCGTAGCCTCTTGGAGGGTATATATATAATGGATACTATGTAAAAACCTCACCCTAATGGCTCATCGAAGCCACCACTTTTAAGGCGATACATATGATACCAAGAGGTACAACTCCTCGGACGTGCCGGTCCGATTCACCTACCCTGTAGCATGATACTATCAATTACTAGAGCATTCAGAAAGCCCAAATAATCCGGCTCTACCTGGAGCCATGTAGTAGCGACGTGCAATAGGCTTGTTCACAGAGATTCAAAAGAACATTGATTGTAGATAACACTGACTGATACTTTCATAAGTGACACATTTTAAATCTTTTTCAGAATAACACTTATAAGAATAACACTTATAAAATACTTTATTCGATTAAGACCAGTTGCAATATATATATAAGTATTATCTATGGTTAAGTCCCTACTTTGGTGGTAACCGAACAAAGTGTTTTCTGTTTGATAGTACCAAATACTCACGGACGTCAATAGTTAAGGTGCCATTCCCCTGTATGGGGAGGATTAACACCTTGCCATCAGCGGTGTAGTCAGCAATCATGCGCATGTCTCCTACGAAACCCATGTTGAAGTCTGCTTCTAGTTCTCTAGCGTCGAGCCTGAAATTATTTTTTGGAGTTTATTCACTATGAAACGTTTAAGGCACGCGGTATGAAAAAACCAAAGTGAGTACTTGTGCACCACAGGTGACGCACAATGGTATAATGTACAAAAAAAAACGACAAAACAATTAATTTATAAAAAAAATTGTATTTTTTTTATGATAAGGGGCAAACGGGCAGGTGGTAGGTAACTACCGCCGCTCATAGACATCCACATGACCCGAGGTTTTGCAGGAGCGTTGCCTTATTATATAGCGGCAATAGAAATACATCGCCTGTGAAAATTTGAACTGTTCTTGGGATACAGCCTGGTGACATGGAGACGGACAGCGGAGCCTTAGTAATAGGGTACTGTTTTTTAGCCTTTGGGTAGGTAACTCTAAAAATGATGTGTGAATGAAACTACTTTTACGGATTCTATCACCGTTTATTTTATTGCTTAGCTTAATAGTTAAACATTTATTTAATTTAGTCATTTTAAAAGCTTTGTTATAATCATTAACATTCGTGTAAAATTAAGACATCAATGTGAGGGGTGAAGTGAGTTTCATAATCAAAAGTAAAAATGGAAGCCTCATAACACTATATAATATCACTTTGTTGTTCGTCTATCTATGCGTTTGACTAATCTCTCTTGCTTTAGCAATACGTGGAGCGGCCAAGCCAAAATTCTATCTAAATTTTATCGACCTACAAAAAGCTGACTATGGTCTGGTGAACTGTGCACACACCGTTTCAGCAGTGTATAGGAATATGCACTCTGGAAATTCGGAAATGTATAGTCATGTATAGAGGCAACCCGACTGACATCACCTCAGTAAGAATAAAAAGTAGATGTATCTTATAACTTACTTAAAGTCTGTCAAAGTGACTTTGCCAAGACCGAACAGCTTGGGATTGAAGAATGACAGTTTCAGACTGTTCTCATCTATAATAATGTCATCCAAATTGAATGGCTCCAGAGGCTTCACGCCATATTCGGGCACTCCGCTCGCGAACTGGGGCAGGACTCTGACGATCTGACTTCGGATGCATGCCTCAAGCTCCTCGTCGTTATAATCACAGGGCACCATATAGGCAGCTGTAAAATAAAAGCGACACATCTTTGTAGGAGCTAGTGTCGCATTGCACCTGAATTACCTACCTCTAGCTCATATGATACTGACTCAAAGGGACAGTACGAATTATAGGATTTAGTTTTCTACGGTGGTGTCTTTTATAGTATAATGAGGGACAAATGAGAAGCTTGATCCCGTTGACGACAACCGAGGCCCATGGACGCGTAATTCTTATGCAGACGTGTCCACCTTCGCGCCTCCTGTACCCCTACCGGAGACTCACATACCGCACAAAACGTAGCTACACAGTTGTAGCTCTGGGATAGCCTCATGTGAGTGAGAGGTACGGTCCCATTATTTTCAGTCCAACTCGGCTGCAATGCAAAATGTTAGTTACAGTGTAATGTATGTGTGCGTGTCAATCCCACGAAAGCCAATAATCCAGAGGACCCTAAAAATAACCTTCGAGGCAGAGAATTGAGTAATTTAGGAGAGAATCAATTAGAAAGACTTTAACTAACGCGTTGGCCCAATGATGAAGTTGGGGATCGAAACGTGTTCTTCGATTGACCAATCCATTAATTTACTGTAGCTTAGTAAGACAAATAATCGGTTCCATTGGTGGGTAAGGATTCAAACCGAGACAATTTGTTAAATAAGTCGCAAATAATTAAAGACTGGCTCGTGCATTTGGTGTAAAATAAAATCCCTAAAAGCTGTCTGTATGTGATCGATTTTCTCTAAATCTTCTAAACGGATTTTCGTGCGGTTCTCACCCCCGTGAGTGACTCCCGTGGAAGGTTTTAATGTGTTTTTTTCTATATAGAATAGCGGGGCAGACGAGAAATCGGAGCCTTAGGTTGCCCAGTATCAATATCAGTTAATAAACTTGGCTACATGGACATGTAGATTTCGTAATGAACATCTGGTAGATTTCGTAATGAACTCGGATGAGACTAAAAGTCATATTTAAAGTTCTCCTGAAGTAGGCAAGAGTTAAATTTAACTACTATGCTTGAAGTCCAGATTGTTCTATTTGGAAGCCGATAAGTGTTCAGTAATTACATTATTAGTATAATTTGTAGTATTTTTAATGACCCTCAAATGTAAAAAATACTTCTGCATTCATGAAAAAAATACGAATGATATCAATTTTTAATTAATAGACTATTAGAGTCTGTTAACAAAAAATGTGTACGTTATCACAGTAAAACATAAAAGAAGGGATATTATAAGAACATTAAAAAAATAAGTGGAGCTCATGCATGCGCTAATTGCAAATTTTAGTGATTTTATCCTTATAATCATCATGCAGATTAAGAGCTAACTGTTCATTTGCAAATAACGAATTAGTATTACGTGTGTTTCCATGTCGTAATGCTATAATTGCATTGCACCCCAATGGGTCGACACAATCAGAACTATCACATATGACGAAGGTCAATGCAAAAATTTATAGAAATAACATAACACACATGATTAAAACACACGGCAAAAGAATATAATACAAACAATTTTACGTTCTGAAAGTCTGCACTTGGAAGATATTCGAAAACAAGTTGGCCGTGGAGACTCAGAATCGATATCAGTCAGAATATTCGTATTCGTATAATACCGTTCGCCGTCGCATCGGCTTTTAGAATTATTGTCAGTTTATTAGGTCACGTGAAAATGGCTGTAGTTAGTGATTTTAATGAAAACTTTACTAAGCTGTCGAGAAAGTCCCAGGTATAAAAAATGGTTTCCTTGGGATTGATTTTAAGCATGTAAAACTGAATGGCAGTGTTAATAGAAAGCTTTTGTTTGTCTGGTTCAACGCGTTAATTTCAAGAACTACTGGACAAACTTGGAAGTACCTTTCTGTGTTAGATAGCCGAATTATGGAAGAAGGATATGGGCTGTATACCATCACGCAATGACAAATGCAAGCGGTGTGTGTGGTTTAAAAAGTGTAAGTCTTTTTCGGTCAAACGCTGTGTTTCTGCTGCATTGTAGACGAATCGGGTCGAAGTGGAGAGGTCATCTAAAAGAGACGGCTATTCGCATTTCCAGTTTTGTGTGTTTCTGTTAGCCTATTATAGGGGAAGTTGGATGGCAAGACGTCTACATAACCTCTATGGGTTTGGGCGCCGTTAGTCACCAGATGTCTCAGATATATCGTTTGTCCCCTTATACTATCTATAAACGTTCTGGTATTGTCAAATATTCATTAAAAGCGGATTGGAAAAAATTGTAACAATAGAAAACGATTACCATTGAGAAAAAATATTAGCTTCGCAATTTCTGTTAAAAATAATTATATTTTTGGGTGTTTTTTTGGTTTTCCAAAAAGAAAAAAAAAATCTAAACTAATTTTAAAGAAAGAATCAAATGAGAAAGAACAGAGATAATATTTTAAACCAAAGCAATAACTCCAAATAAATCAAAAGTGTACTTACGTAAGTCCTCATTGTGAGCGCCTACACAATAGAGGCTAAGGGCAAACGTTATAAGTGATAAATATTTCATGTTGAGTCCACTAATATATCTCTATTATTAAAATATCTTTGGCAATGAATTTGTCTTGGAGCACAGATGATGAATGAGGCGATTGGAGGACTTGTTTTTCATTTTATATCTTCACCGTACACGACACCTCAATTAATTGCGTTGACCATCAAGACAGCTTGATGTTTTAAAATTTATTTCGCAAATAAAAATTATAAACTCTTTGTTACTGCTTTTATATACTGTTATGTAATGTTAATTATGGTTATTTGGGATTCAAGTTTCATTTCAACTTATTATTCATTTTCTTGTCGTACATAAAAATACACACTTAAGAAAATCTCTTGCCTCTTAAGAAATTTTCGTGAATTTCAGCGGATATAGATTCAGGTGTGGTATCATAACAAACAAATTCGCTCATGACTTAAAAAATCTGTCATCTATATAATGTAATGAATCCACTGGTAATGAGAGTTGTGCAAAGATTCCTAAGCCTCCAGAAACAGAGTTCATTGCCGTTAAGGTGACAGAGGGATCAGACACGACGCTGAGGTTATGACAGCGGCTAGAAATAGGATCAAGCTTGCAGATCTCGGCATACAAAATGTTGGTTTGAGCCCAGCAATTACAGGCGGACTACTGTTTCAGCTAAGCGGTCCGGACAATGACAAAAGCGAAATCTTATCGGATCTGAATGTGCGAATTGTTAGACCAATAAAAATGGGTGAGCTAAGTATTATGGACCTCGACTATGCTGTTACACGTCAGAAGGTAGCTTTGGCTATCGCACAGACGCTCACCAACTGCGTCAGGAACTGTGTGGGCTTGATGCCCAACAGAAGCAGGTCGCAAGCTGACCTCAGCGTCACGAGTCCTCACGAGTTCAGTCAGGTTCGAGTGAAAGCATTATAAGCGAGGCTTTTACAATGCTATCGATGTCTTGAAAAGGGGCATGTTGGCCGTAAATGTCCAAACGGGGTTAAACGAGAAACTGGCCATAAGGCGCAGCAATTCAAGTGTTCCCTCTGAGCAGATATCGGCCTAGAGGGGATGATCCTAATGTCCCTAAACATACGAGTGCTCAAGAACCGTCGAGCACCATCACCTCAGAGAAAATGGATGTATAAAATTCAACCCTATAAGGACACTCTAAATCAAGGATAACCATTGCCGTAATGCTCAGCATCTCCTCATGTAGATAATTAAGGAGTGGTCAGTAGGGCTTGTAGTAGTAGCAGAACCTTACTACATCCCGAACCATCCTCACTGGTACGGAGATGAGAAAGGTATTGTTGCAATACACTGGGCAGGAGGACAGATGGTTACCCACCATGGTTCAAGCCTTGTCGTGGCGGTGGGGCACATTAGCCTGGTGTGATTCGAGACACCTTGGGTGGAGCCAATTGAACCGAGGAGGTGGCGGCTCTTAGTACCCCTCCTATAAGAAGAGGGGACTAAAAAGCAGGAGGAGGCGCTGCTCTTTGTACCCCTCTTATAAGAAGAGGAAATATGGTTCCCCACTATGGTTTAAGCCAAACACCAAGAACGAAGCGGAGCGGAGCAAACGCAACGTGGCATGTTCTCATTCTTGAAGAGCGTTACGCGCAGAAACGCGTCGCGGAAGCTATTCAGTCCGTTTATGAGGCCTGGTTTAAACAAAAAGGAAGAGTTACGTTCCGTCTTACACAGATACTTACGGGTCACGGATGTTTTGGTGACTATCTTTGTAAGATCGGACTTGAGAGGTCAGCAATTTGCCGTCACTATGGAAAGGATTCGGCAGGCCTTAACAGAGATCATTGGACACGATCAATACTACCTATAATTGTATCAACGATAAAGGGCGAAGACTTAACGTGGAAGGCAGTAGACTCTTTTTGCGAGGCCATCATGATACAGGAAAGATCACTGAACGCGATTGGGAAAGGGCATGGACGCCGAAACCAGAGAGGCGCCCCGAGTTTTAGCCCCTTCTCTCCTGGGGCACAATAAATAGGGGCCGGGGCTCCCTTGGGGTTATAAACATGTCGAATTGGGGCACGTCATGTACGTATCTATCCGACCCTAGTGTAGTGCAGAGGCTGCACTGTATAGACCTCCGAGAAACGAGCTTTAAGCAAGGCTCGCAGAGGCGCGGTGGATGTGGTTCTTCTCTAGTTCCCGCAGCCCTTCTATGGAATCGAGGCTAGTCACCGCAAGGGTTTTAGTGGACAAAAATCCCAAATAACCTGGTCGCCGTTCCCCCAAAAAGGCTCCGCGTATCTTTCGAAGATTTCCCCTGCATAAAAAAAGGTGTTATACTTGGTTAGTTGTCATTTTTGTCTGAACCTTTCTTGAAGTCTTCGAAATTGTAATCTACACCTGCGCTAAATTTCATCCGAATCCGTTCAGTAATTTTCCGTGATAGAGAAGCAAACATAAGACACTTTCTCATTTATAATATTAGTAGAATGAAGAAGTAATGAATTTTAATATAAATTGTTTAATGAGAACAAAAAATAAAGGTTCTAAATTACATTCAAACAATAAAATACTAAAAAGTTTAATATAATTGAAATTTAACATTACACATCAGAAGAATATAAATTCGAAAAATTATATAAGCTTGCCAGGTATACTTGTTTTTTCTTTTATCGATTTTTTAGTTCACAATTAATCGAGAAAAAGAAAAGAAATAATAATAATAGATAAGATAGATAGCTACGCCTCGCGGCTTCTCTCCCTTAGATTTGTCTTTTAATCAGTTGCTTTTCGTCGTAGCATGGTAGTATGTAATATGCTACAACCTTCCTCGATACATGGTCTAACGAACACTGGAAGGCGCCTACACACCAAGGAGCTCTTCAGCTATATAATATCTGCTAAAGCCAAAGAGTATTATTTGTACTCCCTGTTAGAGTTTTACATAGATTGACACTAACATTTAGATAAGTGACAACGTAGTGGTGTCTACAATACTTAAACCGCAGTACAGATAATATGAACTGTGCCGCAATGAGTACTTCAATGAGCTTGACATCAAGTCCAGTGTTTGTCAATTTGTCCTGATTTCGCTGGTTACGACTAAGATGTTTATGAGTATCAGATCGATACTGTTCTATTAAGTACAAACAGAGGATTCATATTTATTACCTATAACTCAGGGATGCCAAAAGTGAGAAAAATATGGATATTTCAATATATTGATATTTATAAAAAATATCAACATCGGCCTTCGATATGTCTAGGAAAAATATCGATATATCGTGCAAATGAAAAAGAATACGATTGTTTATATATTTAGTTCAGAAATCTTAATAATAACGATAGTACTAAAAAAGAATTGAGTAGGAAATGTAATTTATATTATGAATAGACCTGTGATCATGGTTGCTGTAAATCTTCTGAAACGTCGGGCTAGTTAAATAAGTAAATAAACTGTGATTAAATCCGTAATAGTAATTTTATTGTATCAAACATAAAAATACATAAATAAATAAATAAATAAATATAACAAATATACACACCGCCTAAGATTTATTTCGCATGTTTTATACTTTTTTCTGTCGCAATCTATGTAAGATTCCGGATAGTATCTTTATTTTTATTTTTCAAGTGCTTAAAACACTAATATTATTGATTTAAGTAATTATTGGGGGTACCACTTGCAGCGATATATATTCAAACGCAAAGTACCTGTTCGTCTATTCGAGAGAATTAAGTGAAAAAAATCTTTTTTGGATACGATTTTTAATGTTGGGTATTTATTATCGATACGTCGATATATCGTTTCAAAACATACAGGTGAAAAATATCGATATGAATAACATGACAATAATAACGATGTTCGTAACTAGTTGTTTGACGGGTGATTCATTACGAATTCAATGAGCAAAAAACGCTTAACATAACATGTTTTATAGCATGGAGCTGCAGCAAGGTGACCCCCTAGGTTCCCCACCTTGGTTCAAGTGTTGTCGTGGCGTTAGCCTTGGATGAACCCGGTGGAGGAAAGCTCATTTTACCCCTGTTATAAGAAGGGAGGACAAAAGAGCAACAGGTGATGAACTATTGCGCACGGGGTGACCCATTGCACTGTCCCAAAGTTGGTAGGGTTATCCTGTTGTACGGGACGACCCCATTCTGTGGAGGTGGCATAAGTCCCTTAGTAGGCTGTCGAGCCATCGAGGTGCTCTGATTATTTGTCGTTATGATGTTTGTTATCCGAATACCCATAAAAACCACCGCGAGTGCCACCATATAGGGGTATTCGGCAATATAATGTGCCGCGAGCCCACACACCACTGGACACACTTCACTGGGCCAGTGAAGGCGCGTAAAAGTAAAATACGTTTCTCCACGTCAACAAAAAAAAGGTGACCTCCATAGGTTGTCAGGAAAAAAAATTAAATACCCGTAATAAGCTGGTATATTACGGTAATACATAATTTATAGGGTAATATATAGTTTTAGTTTATTTATTAAAGTAGCATGGAAGACTTGCGGCTAAACAAATTAAATAAAGCACGTGTAGTGTGGAAAGTTCACAGCCACATACAAGTCTTCACGTCTAGAAGGTTATAACATTGAGGCGGCAAAATCCTGTTCGGTTGTCAAGCTATGCCTACAGCACACAAACACGAGAGTAAAAGAAAATATGATTTGTGTTGTTCATTTATTACAGTTGAACTGAATCTGAACCGCAGAGTGACGGGAAGTTTGTAAATACAATAAATTGAAAAAAAAAAAGAAATAATACCATGTTATTGGTAAGAACATCGACCTCACTAGTTCTTTTCTGTTTTTTTTTCGGTGGTGTAAGGGGATAAACGAGCAGCCGACTCTGATGCCTACAAAGGCTTATAAACATCTACATAATAGTTATGAAGATGTTTTTCTCTTCTCCTTTTGTCTGCTCCAGCCACCGGCGACGGATAAACCTTAACTGTACGGGTGTATCGTTTGTACCAAATCAGTTGCAATGCAGCACGGCACTGCCTCTTCATTAATTTATTTAATAATCTCAATTGAAACAGCCATGAAAACCTTTATACATTGATAGCACCGGCGTGAGCTTCTTTGGGCGTCAAAGAATAAGTTCAAGTTATTTATTTGGATAAGTACAAAGGATTGTCCCTAGCCAAGCGGTTTCTGGGGTTAGTGAGCTTAAGGCTCATCAAAAGGGAGGACAACATGACGGCAAGATCTACATACGTAAAAAGTCGTAATTTCTCATTTGCCCTCTTATACCTTAAAAAATTTATAGTGATGGTTTGCGGAGACTGACACGTTTATACAAAAAAAAAAAAAAAACAAATTCTCTGATTATATAAAACTATAACTTATAACTTAAGACACAACTGATAAGTAAAAAAACGTGACTACGGAAAATCACAGAACGAGTTTGAGTAGCCTCGCGGCATCATATCTTACTGATTTTGACTACCCTTCCATTAGTATTTTGTAAAATTGAATTTCGCACCTATGACTACTAGCTGTTAAATGTGACTACGTCCGGGTGGACTACATACAAATTCATGTGTACCAATTAGTATGACTATAGCATATGATTTATTCTGGTACATAGGATACATATCAAAGTTTTGTCAAAATCCCTTCTGTACTTTTGGGGAGATTAAGTAAGAAGCACCAGACCGTCCAAACCTTCGCATTTATAGTATTAATAACATATTGAAGTATGAAGGAACTAAAAAACGACTACATGAACAGGAACTGATGTTAAGATGTGTTAATGTTATTTAAGTACAACTATTTAAAGAAACGTTCCTACATTTGCAAGAAAATCATTTTCAAAATAGGACGTATAAAATGAATATACCTACTTTTATATAGTATTTGGGGCCAAAATATCAATCGCTTTCATCAACTAAATTAATATATTTATACAGATTAATAGCTAAGTAATATTATAATAAATTGAAGATACGTAGGTTTCTTTCTTGACACGTTATTATTATATGTCTAATAATAATAATAATGATAATGATAATGATAACAATAACGATAATGATGATAATAATAATAATAATAATAATGATAATAATAATACTACACTTTATTTCCTACCAAGTATTTACAATCACTTATTCTAGAACTTAGAACTATGCACAGACACAGAGAGGCGGTCTTACGGCTACAAGCGTTCCCTTCCTGACAACCAGTATTTAAAAGGAGACAGAATATAAAGAGATGTAGTTGGCATAAACATTTAATAAAAAAATTGATATATATACACTTCATATATATAAGTATTCATACACGTACGCGAACATGGTAGATATCGAGAGGTAGTGTTGTTTGACACGTTTTTAAAGGTTGTAATAGTTTGCGAGTTCTGCACAGATTCAGGTAGAGCATTCCACAAACGGATAGCTGACCTGTATACGAGTTCTCAAAGAAATAAATTTTTATGTACTGGAAATGAAAGAGTTAGTTTATTTGAAGAACAAAGAATAGAAGTATGGTTACTGAGATAAGAAAATTAATTTTTTAAATACGATGGAGAAGAAGGGCTAAATAGGACATTGAAGAGAGGGTGGAGAAGGTGGGAATTCCACCGTAGTCTGATGGAAAGCCACAGATTTGTGCGCATCCCTACACATAGTATTACAGATATTTTGGACTTTGTTGTAAGCAACCCGAGCAGACTCAGAGTAGCAATTTTTAAGTTTATTTATTAAGTTTATTTCTTCTATTCATCACTGTCCGAATCTCATCAGAGAGTCAAGGTGCGGGTGAATGTTTTAATTTTACGGAGCGTGAGGTGCGTGCCAATCATAGAGTTGTATAATAAGTTTGTTAAAATTGAAAATCTTATTATCAATAGTGTTGGCAGAGGCAGAACCTCGTCCATTTTCATTCCCTTAAAATTACGTTGCAATATGTACTTTGCCTTGTTTCTGGGTGCACGTAACTTATAGGATCATATCATGGTAGGAAAACTCGTCCACCGCGCACTGTCCGAAAGAAGAACAATCATAAGATTTAGGAGAGATGGGGATGGGATACGACAGTGATGTGTAGCGGTAAGAGGTAGACTATTCAAGTTGTAAGAATCAGTGACCAGCTTTTTAGAACGTAAGTCGTTTTTGAGCAAGCAGGTGTTGTAATCTTCCGTCAGTATGGTATGCTGATAAGAGGGTGTGTAGATATCCAAAATTTGCTCAACACAAGGAAAATAATTTATGGAAAGATGAAGACTGTAGAAGACGCCAAGTAACAGTTTAGAACATCTTAGTTCGATTTCAATAAGAGATGCTTTGCTTTATCAGCAGGGGGCGGTTGACGTGAGCAACTTCACATTTTAAAATGAATTGCAGATCTGAGATAAATTGCAACACCATCGCCAGCCCTACCGAGCCTATCATTTCTTATTAGTTGGAAACCAGGAAGGGAATAGGTGGCAGAAGAGAGACAGGGTTTCAACCAGGATTCAAATATGACGATAGCATGAACAGAAGGCTGCAGATCGAAACAATGAACAAGATCCGAAAAATGCGCAGGTATACTTTGAGCATTTATGTGTACGATATTAAAATTTTTCTCCATGCAAGAAAATTAATTTCGAAGTAAGTACTGTGAATGGGCAAGGATGAAACACTTTCAAAGCTACCTTCGACGGACTTTGAAGATGATATTGAATAGAAACTTTCATCATCACTGTCATCGTTGGTGCACATTTTATCAATAATAAATTAATAATAAAATATAATAAATATATTCCTAATATAATATTGAATATATAAACTAATAATATATTAATAATATTTATTACTAAACAATACGAATTTAAATCCATTTAATAGATATGCAGTACTCGGTACCATCCCCCTAAGACTTATTGTATTAGTAAATATATTATGGCCAATAAACTCGTATCTACGGCAGCTATCAGTGTTTGACGTATTAGTAAATGCTAATATGACATTCGACAATTGACAGATTACAAAAAGAGAATAATTATTTAATACAAAAAATGTTTTAAAGTTGATATCAAACGATAAATAGAATAAATTTTAATATACCTACATTACTAATAAATTAGCGTGAACAAGATTTTATTAACGTAACCAGGTAATAAATTAAAACACGGAATTGCGAACTTTGTGTTAAAGAAGAGACAAATTTACACTTTACTTATAATTTGGCATGAAACCATTAAGTGTTATACAAAGATATAAAGAGTACAAAAAAGAATAAAGTACACAAAATAAATAAAAGCTTATTATAAGAAAAAGAAAAAAAAAATTGATTTAATTTTTGAATAGAAATCCATTTAAGTTTGAAATTTATTTAAAGAGATTATCTACCCTTTTTTTGTTGACGCGGGGAAACGCATTAACGCGCCTTCACCGGCCCTAGGTGTGTGGGACTTGCGGCACATGATAGTGCCGAATACCCACAAAGACCACCGCGAGTGCCATCAGTGCCGCCCTTGGTGAGGTGCCCCGGAACAACAATCATCAGGGCACCTCGACGGCTAGTCAACCCCCTAAGAGACCAACTTCACCTCTACAGATGATGTTGCCCAGAACTACGGGACAACCCCACCGATTTTGGGACAGTGCAATGGGGTGAGGTTCCATCCTCGCCCCTTGTCCCGTGCGCAAAAGACCATCTCTTGTTGCTCCTAGGTCCCCTCTTCTTATAAGAGGGATACCGAGAGCGATTCCTCCTCCTGATCTTTCGGCCCCCTTTCCTTATAAGAGGTGTGCAAAGATCCCCCTCGGTTCAATTGGCTTTGCCTGAGTTTACTCCAGGCCACTAAGCCCCACCCCCACGACAAGGCTTGAACCATGGTGGGGAAGAAATTATCTACCCTTGATCAACCTTCTCGGACGCTTGTACTCCTTCAATGTCGTCTGACTATTCATTCCAGCCGGTTTATCTGCTTCAGCTAGTACTCCTGAACATACTGCAACTGGGATGGACTTCAGCTCGACCTGTGATGTAATATGGTGGCGAGACCCATCAGGAGAAAGAATAATGATAGAGCCACACCGAAAGTTTTCCGGGCAGACAAGGCTTCGTGTCGTCCTTTATTAAGAGATTCGGATATTGTTATACCCGTACCCTTTAATTTAGATTTCTCATGCCAAATGTCATCTCTAATGTGAGTATCCTGAAACTTTACGAGTATTGGACGAGGAGTATCTCCCTTTACTAACCCTGTCCGGTGGCACCGTTTTATACGAGGAAGTTCAACATTAGGAATTTTAAGTTGGTTTGTACAGAATTAATTAGAGTGGATGCGGTGTCCTCTATGCCATGCACTAGCAGCATTTTTCTGCGTCTCCTCATCTCTTCTTGACAAGGAGCTCAACTTGGTATAGGAGCCGACTGTATAAAGGATTCGAAGGTTTCATACTTTGTGGTGATGTGTGTAGTGGGACTTGCAGTGGCAGGATTTGTGCAAGTCTTTTTGGGTGATGTCCATGCTTGATTTGAAGATTGTAGTCAGGTCGTCAATTGTTTTCTGTACTGCTACGATTTTTAACGTTAAGTATATATAAATTCATGGTGGTCAAACCTGCTTTAAGGATTTTTTGTAAGTCGGTGGTCACAGCTAATTATTTCAACATTGAGATATAACTAATATAAACTTAAAAATAATTATTAGACTCAAAAAGAAAGAGCTGTTAAAAACGTGTGTGTGTTGTGTGACACCTAACCACGAAAAAAAGTCTACGTTCATTGTGGCGGAGAGACTATGTATAGTACCTATATATTTAGTAGACGTATTTTACAAATCTCTGTATTGCGTTACGGCTTTTGATTTTTAAAGACATCGGCTGTTTTGTTTTGTGGCGAGCCAACGATTAGCCGGATTGTCATTGCGAGACGTTTCTCAATATGGCGGCTGACGTTTAGCCTCATTAAATATCTTGATTTTTTTATTTATTTAAAAACCAACAGCGTAGCTTATAAGTATAACATAATTAAGTAATTGCAATATTAAAGCTAACAACAGGTTTTTTTTAATTATGTAATAATAGTTTGTACCAAATTACATGCGATTGTGTAGTTGGTTTGTATACAATACGAGTAAATATGAAAAAAAAATCATATTCAATTGACATAGATGGAAAACCTGGAAGCTGAGTCTCCTTGTATTACAGGAGGAAAAATATTCTACACACACATACACACATTACACATCGATTCTGTTTACGAAAAATACATGTTATTATTTATACAAAAAAGAAATAATAATAAAAAATAATAAAGAAGTAATTATAAAACATAATAGAAACACGTGCCTACACAGTTGATTGAGCAAATTACTCTTTGCAAGAAAACAGAGAGAGACACACACACACACACATGTGCTGTATATGTTATCGGAATAAAAACATTATTACATATACACATGAATAGACTCACACAGAAAAGAATCCAGTACATCAATAATAGATTGCGTTCAAAAACAATAATGTCATAATTGTTTTTATGATAATTTTCGCTAAGAGATAATATAAATTGACATAGTAATTGAATTAGTAATAAATACATTTTTAGGTGTAAATATTGACGAGTAAATTGTATAATATGTCTCAATGAAGTTGTCTATCTGTAGGAAAAACTCTTTGTTGCAAATAAAATAATAAATTAGCTTGTACGGCAATAAAATATAAAACAAAAACATTTTATAGGTACCATATGTCGAAGATGCACTTGGTTGTGTATTATTGGGTGACAATCATCTTTGGGTAATAATAGAATCATTTTAAGACTATTTGTTTCGTGAATACTGTGATGGTAGATCATGCACGCATTGAGATAGCACCTGCTGTATGTGCAAGTTATAGAATAAGATTTACAGGAAGAGACATTCAAACTTAATAAAGCTTCCAAGCATACCATCATACTTTTTTGGAAAGGTAAATAAATGATAAAAATAATTAAACTATTTTCGTCTCTAAATTTTCTAAATCTATTATGTAGCTTGGGGGGCTCGCTTCGTTTTTTCGCACATAAATCTGGCCATTTTTTGACCACGTATACTGGCATTCTTTGGATTTGGCAGCTTCTTTGCATTTCTTCAAAAGTTGTTTATTATAAGGACTCAGGTTATCATTTACGTAGGTAAGCCGCATTTTGCGTGCGTTTGACAGAATATTCTCCTTATCTAAACGCGATGATGATTTTGCAATAATTATGCTATGGCGACCCTGTTGTCTTATTTCAGGTGTTACTCTATTGACAAAAATAACATTAGATGGGACTATCGTGATACCACATATTTGAGCTATATTTAAAATTATGTCTATAGGTTGTTCATTAACGCTTTCCGGGATGCCTATAATCTTAATGTTAGTGAGTCTGTCTACTTGTTTATTTGTATTCAATTGTTGCCTTAGTAATAATCTGTTTTGACCTAGTAATTCAGTCATATTCGATTCCAAGACAGTCATATTTTTGACGTCCTCCGAGATTTTTACGACCTTTGTATTATAATAATCATATTGATCACCATGAAATTTTTACGACCTTTGTATTATAATAATCATATTGATCACCATGAAATTTTTACGACCTTTGTATTATAATAATCCTATTGATCACCATGAAATTTTTACGGTCTCTGTATTATAATAATCATATTGATCACCATGAAATTTTTACGATCTTTGTATTATAATAATCATATTGATCACCATGAAATTTAATTGATTCTTTAATGGAATCTATGTCTGTGTTCTGTATGGTTTTTTATTTCCACATAGTCATTTCTTACTCGATTCATGACTGATTTTAGCGATTCAGTCTTCGTGCGGCTTCATTAGATCATTTTTTATGCTTGTGATATTAATTGAAATTTTGGAGATCTCATCTGATATTTCTGTCTTCTATTCATTTAGTTTGCATGTGATGTGGTCGCTGAACCCATTGAAACAAAACAAAAAATCGTCACGATGCTTACGTATTCTCTGCGTAATATTCAAATTAGGGTCCGAGTCGGATCGTATAGGCGGTGAACTCTGTATAGTGCGGAGGCCGTTCCGTTACTATTTATATCTCTGTTTGCCGGTTGACATTATTTGCTTTGTTGAGGGTAGATCTGTATTATATAGTGTCGAACGATGTAGCAATTTTTAGAATAAATCTGGACCGCAACTTAGTCTGAACACTATTAACTAAATGATAAGATTGAACTTTAAACAACACTGACTGAATATAAGAATTAAGTAAAATGACTTTAACTGTTCAAACAAGCGGCACGTTCGTTCGGTACAAATCCGCGCGCGCCGAAAGGTGATATTGATTGATATAACTATGAAATTATACCCCAGTGTTTTGGTTGCAAATAAAAAAATAACCTAACCACGAAGGTTACGGTGGGATCTACGTCCCTGCCAAAACCCTCGAACCTATCAGTTTTCTTTAATTTTCTTTATTTATTTGTAATTCAAAACACGACGCCATTGTTGTTGTCATGTCAAGAGCAAGTGTTAAATTAGGAAGTAAAACGTGTCATAGAGGAGGATAACGATTTTAATTTGATTGTTTAATGCTTTATTGAATAACGTATAACGCCGAACTCGATCTGGCGAAATTTCATTCATCCGTATTTAATCTGGATAATTGTTGGCCCGCCCCAAACCCGTTTTTGAAAATGGCTATTCGTAATTAGACAATACAACTGCCACATATATACCAAGTCTTGTCATAAATATCGGAAAAAAATATTGTAAATAAAATTTATTACTTTTCTTTTGTTGAACTTGAGAGTCTTAAAAGTTGTATTTGGATCCATACCTACCTAGTGTAATGCAATCATAGCGCTTCTTTTTCTTTATCACCCCACTATATTTTAATACCGCAAAATATTGCACAAATTATTGGCATATTAAATTAGAAAACACAATGAACAATCGTACAAAATGAGGGATTATGAGAATGCTAGACTAAGTATCCTTCGGATCAGTGGCTCTCAAACTCACATCTACGCTACGTGTTAAAAATGGCCACTTGGCTCAAGACGCAGATATTAATATTTGAACATTTATGTATCGATCGAGATAATACCAGTTTTCAGCTCTGTATTTTTTTTGTAGTTTAGGGGTCTAAAGACACCAATCTAAGGGCAGTCAAATTTATCAATTTAGTTTTATTGTAACCTTTTAGTGCGGTGTTGTGAAGTCCATTTAATTGTTAACGGCTGCTCTGCTAGTCCATATCATAAGTTATTGAATTTATTTTGACGAAATCTTCACTGTTCCCTAACAAACTATTAATATGTAGTATATTTGTTTGTAAATAATTCCGATAATGTTACAAACCTAGGTGCCTGAGCTACGTGTCAAATCGATAACATTCTTTTTTGAAGTTGGTTTAATATACGTACTAAGATTTATTTCTCTGTCGCGACGATCAGTTTTAACGAGATACGCTAAAGCGTTTAAACAATATTTGAAGTTCATATTTGCATACAATTACTTTTTTACCAACACCTTGAAAAAAATTGTACAATAGGAAAAACAGAAATAATTTAACAAGTCATTGACACTGGTCGTCCTTTTGTATTTCCTCAAATCACTACAGGGTGATTGATATGTCATATCATACTTATTCCAACATTCCTATTGTAATTATATGCTCAATTATGTTTAGTATATTAAAAGTTTTGTTATCTTCATATAGTCACTGCCCTCGAGGGTTTCTTTGAATTGTTAGGCATTTGATGGTAAAATTGATGAGTTCTCGACGGCTACTTAGTCGCTTTTTATCATATTATCTAACTTATTGTTGAAACCAGATATGTTTATATCCATTTCTTATGTAAAAGATTTCTATCGGTTACTTTATTTTTTTTATCCAGACCTGAACTGTGTGTGGAATCGAAGAAAAGCTGAAAACAAGCTGCGTCGGATTGCTATGACTGCTCGTCGAACGAGGAGGTTAGGTTTGGGATCGCAAGAGGGACCGACCCCCCCCTCTCTCTCCAGCATATGTGAGAGATGAATCCCGATTTGAAAGTGTCACAGAAGCGTATAATAATTAAGGGGCTAATCTTCGTACTCCTCTTATATGAAGAGAGGACAAACAATCAGGATGAGGAGGTGCACTTTGTACCCCTCCTATAAGGACTAAAGATCACGAAGAGGCTTTTTGTACCCCCCTTATAAGTAGATGGGACTAAATATCACGAGGAGACGCTCTTTTTTCCCTCATGTAAGTAGTGGGACTCTTCAAAGTAGAGGGGACTAAACCGCAGGAGGAGGAGGTGCTATTTGTACCCCTCCTATAAGTAGAGCGGACTAAAGATCACGAAGAGGCTTTTTGTACCCCCCTTATAAGTAGATGGGACTAAATATCACGAGGAGACGCTCTTTTTACCCTCATGTAAGTAGAGGGACTCTTCAAAGTAGAGGGGACTAAACCGCAGGAGGAGGAGGTGCTATTTGTACCCCTCCTATAAGTAGAGGGTACTAAAGATCAGGTGAAGGCGCTCTTTGTACCCTCTCCTAAGTATAGAGGACTAAAAGGCAGGACGATGCACCCTTTGTATGTACCCTTCCTGTAAGTAGATGGGACTGAGGAGCAGGATTAGGAGACGCTTTCACCCACAGGGTCAGGGGCAACGGGCAACAGCCAATCATTCTGTGAAGGTTCTAGTGGACTACTGTCTTTTCCTAGTAGTCCACTAGGTTGTCAGTCGACAAGCCGACGAGGTGCCCTGTCGATTTGTAGGCCGGAATTGCACCTTACCGAAGCCGGCACTGATGACACTTGCCTTGGTCTTAGTGAACATTATGTGTACTATAATGTGCCGCGAACTCCACACACCACAGAACTCCACCAGGGCTGGTGATGGCGAGTACATACGGTTCCCTGCGTCAACAAAAAAAAAAAAGGATCTTCGCACCAGGCAGATTTATCTACAATGTAGCAAGTTGTAACATAATATTGCTATTATTTTACAATTTGCTGTGAACTAAGATACATTCAATATTTTTTAATCTTATTGCATCAGTAATTGCACTTCGAAAACGTGTTTATCGAACACAACAATTTTGCCTCATCCAATTTCACGGTACTATAATTTGCTAGTTAGCTATTTCTTTTTCATAAGCCTTAGCCTAGCTTAAATACAAATCTAAACCACAATAATAGCTTTATTATCCTCATGGTCTATTTGCAAGCTTGTCTAAACAAAAACGGCAGGGGACTAATTAGAAAGTGTCATTTAGGGTTTATCTTTTTCATGTGACAACAGTCTGGAGTTATGAAATGGGCAACGTTGCACTCTCAAGGCGTACATCACGTTAAACCGTCTGTCCTGCGTCTGGTATACCAACATGAGAATGAGGGAATAAAGTGTACACTCATCAATCATCATGCAAACATATGTAACATTTTCTACACAAATGGCTCGTCTTTGTAAATATCTTATCACCAGGAGGAAATTTCTTTAGCAGTCCGCAATGTACCTATGGGCCGAAATATGGCCTCTTAAGTTAGGACTGGTCCGCGAGTTTACGGTAGCTCAATGTGCTATTGAATGTGTTATGTTGGGTGTTTCTCTGTCCGATGGAATTTGTAACGAAGTCATAAGGCAGAGAACTAAAGTATCCGATATCACGCGACGAATAAGCTCGCTGACGTGGCAATGGTCTGGTCACACACTTAGAAGAACAGATGGCAGGTGGGTCAGTGAGGTTCTGGAGTGGACGCCGCGTTTAGGAACACGAAGTGCTGGTCGACCGTTCACCAGGTGGGAATACGATCTCCGTGCAGTAGCCGGTCTGGGATGGATGCGAGTAGCAGGAGATCGGTCGTCTTGGCGTTCATTGAAAGAGGCCTATGACCAGCAGATGACGATGATGAATGTACATAATTTAATTTGTAATATCAACATATGTTACTTCTTTAAATTGATTATGAATTATCAGATTCTTTCTTTATAGTCCTTCCCCGCTCTCAAATGCTTTACGGGCTAGTCACAAACTGCTACATACGCGATTGCATAGCTGTCACTTTACGGCGATATCGTGATAGCTGGAGGTACCTCCCCGGCCGTGCAGGGTGAATTCGGCTGCAATGGAAAACATAGCACTAGCTCTTAACTAAACTTTCAGGGCATAACAACTATGCGGATGTTTATGGGCTTTGATAGTCATCTCAAGCCTCCTACGTGTCCCCCTTTTAATATAAAAAACATAGTGTATGTAGAAATCACTCAACAGACTTGTATGCATATATAATATATACACGAGTTATATAAACATAATAAATGAATAAAAATATCGAAACAGCACTGTATAAGGTACCTTTTCAGTCCCGAAAACAACGAACTGCCTCGGAGCTTGATGTACTTTTACATGAATCACCATCGGGGAATTTTAACCATTTGTTGTATCTGAGACAACATACGAAACTTATCGAAATTATAAGATTTTTGATATTAATGCTCAATGAAACGAAAAAACCTGTATTCGATAAAAACTAAAAAAAAGGAGCTATCTATACTCTTTTATGATACTAGTATGAATAAAGGTAATTTGTAGTATCCGGATACCACAAATTACCTAGATCATATTTTTGTGCCACATGGATACAATACGTATTAGGCGTCGAAAAATGAATTGTAACATTTTTTTTCCATACCGGCAAACAGGTTTCAAAAGGGCTTTAACAGGTGTTTATTGTATAATTTATTTCTATTTATACCGCTTTAAAATTAACTATAAAAAACACCAAATTTTTATACTACAGTATTTTATCTAAAAATTCTTATATAATTTTTTAAAAAGACTTAAATGTATTTCATTATTTACTTATTATAAATTTTATATCTAACTAGCGATCTGTCACGGCTCCATCCGCGAAAAAGGACCAAATTATATACTTAAATCTTACAAGGCAATCGCTATTCTGCTTGTATGATGAGATAGCTTTTGGGGACTTTGTTGTGTATGGAATGTATAAATTAAAATGGCCTGTGATTTATGAAAAGTGACTGTTATGCGGGGAACACGCAGTCCTTTTCTTTTCAATGGCGCATAAGTTTGTTCGCAGGCACAGTTGCAATCCTCCTGTTCTGACGGGACGGCAATCCGACACGACCGGAGAGAAATCAGGTGCAGGACAGACGGCATAACGTGCTCTCCGAAGCAAGGGGGTGTAACATCGCCAACTTCCTAACTTCTGACTGTTATTAGATATTAAAGACTCCCAATAAACTTATTATATGTAACTACATATACCCAATAAATCTGAATAAATTAAATTTTAAGAGATAATTTGAGGGGACAGAGCAGATATATGATAAATTACTTTTAAGATTTTAACCCGGAAATAAATAAACATCTCCCTTGGGTTAGGATTGGGCGCTCGTGAAACCGTGGGGCATTGCTAGTTTACACAAACCGCGATCTGGGTAATTCGTATGTTAATAGACTCACATAATGAATAAGATTTATTTCTTAAGTGTTTTTTCGACGATGTTTCAGTTTAGTCTTATCCTTAACATTGATATAATGTTAATTGGGCGGTAAATAAATGTTACTATCATATAAAATATTTTTTGTTTTTATATTATCATGTTACATTGACAGATGACCATTTAATACAGGTATAATGTATTCGTATAGATAACGTTTACTAACGTTATCTATGGTAATCTGTGGATGAGTCCGGGATTTTGAGAGGTAGCAAACATTTTAAATAACATGGATACGACATTAAACTGGGCTACTCAAAATCTTTGTTGTATCTGATAATAAAAGATTTGAGGTGCTGCGCCAACGCCTACAGCTATAATAATATAGTTGTAGCTACACTTGTGTGATACTAAATACAGGTAATTGTCACTTGATAGTTTTAAGTAAGTTTATCATTATAATATAGATACTCTCCTACTATTGCGGTTTATAATTACACGGTATATAAACATCCATGACCTAGTCTGGATTCGAACCCGCGAACTCTGGCGTAATATGCGGATTAACCGCCACGTAACACCGCTGTTGTATGAAACACTATATATAAATAATTTACAAAGTTGTGTTCTATACAATTGAGTATTTTCAGTGAAAGCTAAGGATGCTAAGTTTCGGCGCCAACATACCACCTTTTTTTTTTGCTGACGCGGGGAAACGCCTTCTCCGGCCCTGGGTGGGGTCCAGTGGTGTGTGGCACTCGCGGCACATGATAGCTTCGAATACCCACAAAAACCACCGCGAGTGCCATCAGTGCCGCCCTTGGTTAGGTTCCCCGAAACAACAATCATCAGGGCACCTCAACGGCTAGTCAGCCCCCTAATGGACCAACTCCACATCCACAGATGGGGTTGCCCAGCACTACAGGACAACCCCACCGACTTTGGGACAGTGCAATGGGGTGAGGTTCCCATCCTCGCCCCTTGCCCCGTGCGCAAAAGCGCCACCTCATGTTGCTCTTAGGTCCCCTCTTCTTATAAGAGGGGTACCGAGAGCAATTCCTCCTCCTGATCTTTAAGCCACCTTTTCTTATAAGAGGGGTGCAAAGATCCCCCTCGGTTCCATTGGCTTCACCTGGGGCTACTAAGCCCCACCGCCATGACAAGACTTCAACCATGGTGGGGCCAACATACCACCTTAGGACCCAGATGTACAGTCTCGTTTCGTGCGGTTCATGATTGTGAAGGAATAAAGGCATAGTAATTATACGGATACAATTGTGTTTGCTCTGGAATGCTTTTAAAAAATATAAATACTTACTATCAGCATAGTATATATGTCTTAGTCGTACTATATAAAGCGCTGTATCACATTACGACTAGACATTTCCCAAAACAGGGCCGTTTTGATTTGTGGAGTTCCAATGGTTAGTCGGGTTGTCATAGGGAGATGTTCTTCAATATGACGTTTAGCCTCATTAAATATCTTGATTTTAGGCAGATGATCGATGCAAGTATGAAATTGGCCAAGTGTTTTGAGTGCACATAAAGAAAATAACCTAACCACGAAGGCTTAGTAGAACTTCGAACCTATCTAGCATAGTTTTATATGTCTCTGTATTTGATAATAGGCGCTATTGTTGTTGTCCTGTCAAGCAATGGTGCGTTGTTAAAGTTATGAACAAAAATGTGTCAAGGAGGCGGATAATAGTCCACTTTGATTCAGTAAGGCTAGCCTTAATAAATAACGTATAAGTCTGAACACTTTCTGGTGGAATTTCACTGAGTCGTATTCAAACTGGCTAATCGTTGGCCCGCCACGAAACAATACTGCCTTGTATTTGTAGATAGCTAGCCGTAATGAAGTACGGCGATTTAGATAATACCACTGCGATATATACATTTCAGTACCGTATGCAAACATTCTAGCATTATAAATTTAATAATATTTTCTCTACATGCCTGTCACAATTTGGCAGCAATATATCAGGGCCTGTTTTCATATAATAAAATTATTAGGAGCACAATATATATCATGCTCCTATTATTTTGTCATCTATCAATACTTTTTAGTTTCACAATCTTTTTACAATATACTAGTTGTCCCGTCACACGTTGTTCTGTCATAACAATTTGCTGCCATGGTAATGTGTAATGTTATATGGCCGAACTGTCAGATCCGCTAGCTTACTCGATCTACCTATTGAGATTTTCCAACACATATTAATGATTTCCTTAGAATATTCCAAACCTATTCCTACATACATATCTTGGCCATGCCATACGCAATGCAAAAATAAGATTACTATCAAATTACATGCAATGTAAATTGTAATTATATAAAATGATTTTTAGATAAAATTTTGGTAGGTACCTACAACTTTTGAAGTTCATAATATATATATATATATATATATATATATATA
>JAFELO010000236.1:35499-72083 GCA_017140195.1 Eumaeus atala | reverse complement strand
AAGATCATTTTATGGACTGGTATGTCTTCTAAATAGTTAAATTGAGAAAACACACTCTAGATGCTCCAATCGCAAAAAAAAAAACGTTACAAATATTAAAAATAAGGGACCTTGGATAAAAATCTAAAAGATTAAATTTCTCCACATTTTTTAAGTTCCGGACACCATATGATATGTTTAGATCTATCAGAAATTACCAGAAAAGTAACGTCCTCTAACATTCAGTACTACTTTTTAGGTAACCTGTAGATACAGGCTCCATACATACATACATGTACATAAATTACTTGAATTATTTCAGACAGCTGAAATTTTTTTCAGGCAAAAATACATCAGCAGGAAATTCGTCATAACAAATTTTATGAAGACCATCTCTACGCAAAAATGAAGCCACGCGCACTTTACCGTCACGAGGGAAGCGTTTCACTTGTCGTTCTGGGTGACCCGTGAAACGAATGAAAAACTAACATGGCGCGTGGTGTTCTGACACAACAAATTAAAGATGATCCTGGATAAGTTATGTATATATTACTATCATAAGTCTAAGACAAGTTCTAAGACAATCGTTGCCCTCTACAATAATAATTGTTCTCGTTGGATGTGTGGGTCACATATACTTCAACGTGATTATTGAAGTTAGTTCAAGTTTGAAATTAAACGCCGGCTTATTAGGAATAGTATCAACTTAACGCTTTATGCATATGTGTGCTTATATAGTTTGTACTGTATCAATTATTTTATTGCAGGAAATTACTGTCGACGCGCCCACAAACATTTGTATAATATTTATGTCGACAAGTTGTCTCTCTTTCTTCCTCCTCTCCTATGGACCACAAGAAACTCACATATAATTTCAAACGAGGTAGCATAGTTATCGTTTTGTGGTGCCACCAATTGATTAAGAGGGACACTATTGGTGACACCTGCCCGGTGCCAGAATTGGAGCGCCACGACAGGGGAGGTGTCTAGTTCGGCTACAATATTGCACAGCACTACCTCTCACTAAGTACTACTTACTAATAGATTAGGAACCGATTTACCTTTGTCCCGTCGCCTCTGTGGTGTAACGGTGCAGGTGTTGCCTGTTAAGACCATTAGCCGCGTGGGGTCCTGGGTTCGATCCCCAGGTCGGGCAACTATAGTTAAATGTTTCTCAGATCATTCTGAGCACGCATTACGTTATCCGGGATTGAAATATGCCCGATGTGGCCATAGGCTTGCCACCTATGACATCATGGGCCTCAATACCACCTTGGCTAGTCGTGGGTGTGCTAGTATATCTACTGGACTACGAGTTGTGGATGTACTAGCACACCTCTCCGTACCTCTTCGGGAATAACAGGCGTAAAGGTACTTCTTTTTTTATTTATTTTTTTCATTTACCTAACATAAAAATAGAGTGCTACTACTATTTTGTGAGCCACTTGAATCATACACTGTCTTTTAATTAACATTATAATGAAGAATGACTAAAATGAAAAAATGAAAATGCACTTAGTGGTAACATGTCAATAATTATGTTCAAACAATTTCGTGATTCAATTACATGTTATGTATTTTTTATTAATCATGAGAAATGACGATGGTAATTTCAAACTTTATTAAAATTTAACTAAAACTATCGTAAAATATAAATATATGTATGTAAAATGTATTGGATACTTGCGGAAATGTCAGAGTGTGTTGGACTCGTTATAGGTTACACCCGTGTGTGTACGTATATCTATATATTTCGTATACATATTCGCGCTAATAAAAATTGTTTCTTTCTTTCACAAGCAATACAATAATAACATATTATTGTTAACTTTCATCCTGTGGGATTAGAAGCTTATCACGCGGCCGGCTGAAATATATTTCAGTGAGTCGCGTTCCGTGGTCTGAGAAGGATGTTCGCAAGTATCGTTTACTTTTAGTCCACGTACCTCGACACAAACGTACGTACATTAATTATTACATTCAATTCAATATTTAATCATTTTTAGTGGTGAAATAATTTTTCTAGTGTATTTTTTTTTGACAGGAATGTTCATATAAATAACTATGGTATGTATTTTTTTTAACGGTACTTACTTATTATTTCATTTTCTAGACGAATGGTTAAGATTCTGTATTTTTTAATTATAAATTTTGCTTTTAATGAGTATGTTAATTATGCATTATGTAAAGTGGTACGCGTAAAATAGCAACTTATGTAACTTTTCGCAATGCAGGATTGGAACTTATTACGCTTACCGTAAAAAATAAAATAATATCGATTTTATATACCCACTATTACCTATTCAATAATTTATTCTATATGCATGACAGTAACAAAGAGATCACAGCCATCTTCAATATGATGGTCGTTGGATTAGTCAAGTCAATTAAAGCATCAGACAATATATAACTAAATATTATTCCCCATAAAAGTTTTGCCGACATGAACTATAAATATAAACAAAAACTTTGTTTATTTAATGTAAATGCTTCTTGTAAATGCTAACATAACACTGTTTAGGACGTTTAAACAGAGCTTTAAGTCTGAATGCCACATGAAAAGGTTAACTAATCGACATAAACTTTTAACATATACTAGCCGTCCGCCCTGGCTTCGCCCGGATATTCCACGAAATATTGCAAAAAATAATTCATTTACAAAAATACAAATATATATACATTCATGGTAATGATAATTCAACGTAATGGTACAGCAAATTGAATATATGACGGAACAACGTCTGTCGGGGCAGCTAGTTGTCAATATTTTATGCAGCAAAATAAGGATTTACTTTGACATTATTTTCACAACTTTGGTTACATTTTGACATTTCATAATTATCAAAACGTTTTAGAAAATGTTATATAGCCAATGTTCATCAAAAATAATGTAGAATTTCATTGGTGGAGCAATTTTTCAAGTAGGTTCAGTAGTTCCAAGCCTAGTCAATGCAAACAAACAAAGAGACAAGGAGAAGAGGAAACATGTGCGTTTTTATAGTATTAGTATAGAGATAATATAAATGTATGAAATGAATTACAAACATACATTTGTAATTACTTTTTTCATTTATATATATTTTAATTTAGCCATTCTTGGATTTAATCCTATATTTGTACTGTAAGTTCTTATTTATTGCCAAGTTTTATGATTCTAGGTCACCCGCAAGTACCTATGTATTAGTTTTCGAGGAACCCATTATGATTACTTTGATTTGAAGTATGATTTTCAGGGCTGTAAAACTATGCAGACTTTAGTATTTGATTTAATTTTAGTTTGAAACTTCCATGTATTTCCAAGGAAAAGGTAATTAAGAGAGAGAGAGGGAGAGAGAGAGAGAGAGAGAGAGAGAGAGGGAAAAGGTAATAGATAGAGAGAGAGGGAAAAGGTAAGGGTTCCGTTTTATCTTTTTGACGTATGGAAGCCTCCATAGCGACATTTACAAACTGTCTGAACTCAGAGATACCGTGAAGCGCCTGATTATACGTTGCTAAAAAAATCAATAATTTTATGATTGGTTTCATATTTTACCCCAGATGTGATAACAGGGTTTTATTTCGACCATAATAAGTAACGACCTTTGGCAAATTACTTTGGCGTCGGAATTCGACCTTGTGTTATATATAATCCGTGTTGATAGACCAAAAAGAGCCAGTTTTTTTTTAAATGCTATGTGGCCACGAGATACGGATACCTAATGTGTGTCCTGTGGAGAATTGTAATTCGCTAATATACACGTAGGTGCTGTTTATCTACAGTTCATTTTTCTTGTAAGATAGAGGAGCAAACGAGACATCGGAGCCTTCTTACGACTACGGACGCCCTAATCTCGAGGTCCTGGGTCCCAGCTGTGTTATTGGGATTTTTCAAATTCTAATAACAGCCTGAAGTCAGGAATTTGGCGGTGCCACACCCCTGTGACTCGGAGAGCACGTTACGCCATCGGTCCTGCGCTTGATACCTTTGCCGGTCGTCTCGGATTGCCGTCCCATCGGAATAGGAGAAAGAGACTTACTCGCTGTGCCCTATAATGTGCCCAGAGCATTGTGCTAGTCTTTAAGGAGATGGCCGCCGTGGCCAACACCCGAGTATTGGTAACCGAGTACGAGGACATTATGTAACTGGTGCCAGGTGAATATGGGCCAGATCAGTTTTAAGTTTGCTCTCCCACTTCCCTAAAAGTGTTATTAATGTAAAGTTTGTCGGCTTTCATTCCAGAACTCTAATTATCATGAGGCTTTGTGCACATATTCTTAAGGCTATTAGAAAGTGTTTATGATATTATTTATTACTTATAAAAATTAATGTAATCAACGCGAGCGAAGCAGCGGTAATAAGGGGGTGGCTACCCTTATGTAAATTGGAACCCATTTAATACGAGATATTTTTATATTATAAATAAGAATTTTTTACTATTCCTTCACGTAAAAACGGAACGGGGAAATAATTGAACGAATTTGAGACATACAATATGCAGGGAGAACTCGGTGGTTCCTGCCAAACGCATGATCGGAATCGATTCTCAATTATAATTACTCATCTCATTCCCGGGTTGGGAAGCCCGGTGGTTCGCTAATTAATAACATAGTAGTCATTTATATTGTAGTTTTTTATTGAACTATTGTACTAAATGGGATGAATCTATATAAACGTGTTCTTCTACATTTGCGGTTCCGCGCGGTGATATTTGAGCTAGCCCATTTATCCAAGAAGGCCATGACATAATTTAATGCTATTACAAACACCCTCATTCGGAATGTATCCCTCCCATCTCCGGAAGAGTGGGGTCTGGACCCCAAACCTAGTCTCGCCAGACGAGCACTTATAGCGATCCGATGAAGCTGTATTAGGTTCTCTTCGCTTACACAGCGTTACTCCAGACTCGAAAACAAAATACCTCCAAAAGTAAGGGAGTATATGTTCAGTAAAATAATTTTAAATTTCCTCTGTATAACGTGTGAATCTAGATTTATAAAATTTAACGCCAATACTCTTTAACACACCTGTAACAATTAGCGATATTAAATTCTGTAATAGCATCAACAACATCTGTAGTCCTAAGAATATTAAGGTTTATTAACAGAACAACGTTTAATAGACAAGAGCAGGTTACACCAAGTGTACTCATGCGAAGACTCGTTAACTATTTGATATTTATTGAAATTGTTGTCGGACGAGAATTATTGTACTCGGAACTCTGAGCAAACATAACGCTGATATTTATTGGTGCACTTCATCTTAATGTGTTCTGATACTCTTAAATTCTCACCAGAATTACTTTTACCTTGAAGCGATAAATGGATAACGAATGTTGTTTTTAGTGTTATGTGGCAAAATAGCTGTAGGATCATCATGTATGGAATGTATGGCGTAGTTCCAGGCGACATGGCAGCCAAATCGAGTCAGAACGACCGTGGAGTTTCCGGTGGCTCAATATCCGAATAGGAGGGAAGGAGGACAACACTTCTACATAACAATTATGTAGATAAATGTATAAAGGCTATGACTTGTCTCCTTATACCATCAAGTGTGTTGAGCATCTACAGCCAAGTACATCTGATGGATCTGAGCTTAAATAGAGGCGTTCCCATCTACCGGAAACTACAAACCAGATGAAATACGACAGAAAATCAATTATTTCTGCACAAAATGGTGCCGGTACAACCAGGGACACTGCAGCCGAATGGTGCCGGTACAAGGACCTCTCGACCACATGAAACCGCCGTAAAGTGATTGAATAGCTTGTCACTTTGCGGCGGTTTCATTCACCAACTATCGCGTTTCATACGGTTTTAAGAGTAGCCGGCGGCTCATTGGAGGGCTCCTCCCCTCCAATTGACTCAAATCAACCTCCAGTCGGCCACCGTTCGCAAAAGGAAGGCAACGCATCTGTATGATTATAATGAGGATAAATTCGTCGTCAGCCGTCAAAAGGCTCCGATTGCTCGTTTGCGTTTCTTTAAAAAAAAAGAGAAGAATTCATTTAAAGTAGAATCTGGACAGAAGAAATCTTTTTAATAATATTGGCACAAAGCCATTATCAAATTATACTACACAAGTTATATGTGTTTATTATATGAGCGATAAGTACTTTTAACAGGTCCGATTGAGTTCCAACACAGTAAAGAATCTCCCAAAATTTAATGTATGATATATATCATACATTAAATTTAATACACATGTGAGTTAATATCTATTATATCGTGTTTTGTAAGATTTGTATATAGCCCTCTCTTCCCGCAGATGAGATATGTATCAGGTTGATTTAGGGCGTAATATATGCATGTTACGTACCTATAGTAATTATTGTGATAAACTGTATGATCGAAAAGTCAAAATGGGAGCAATGCGTCTCCATATATATATATATATATATATATATATATATATAGAGAATAGAACATATTATATCTATATATAATTATTTGTGTAATTAGCGTACAAGAATTACTAAGTAAATTAATAAATTTGTTTCAGATACAAACATGAAAAAGGAATGCAAGATTAAAGAGTTTCTGACCTGACAAAGCAATAAAGTTATTTCAAAATGTGCAAAGTTACGACAAGTGTAAATTGGGAGACTGAATCATTGATGGGCACGGCGCCACCTCCGTCGCGATGGGAGCGATTTTTCCCGAGAGCGGTGCTCTCTCACATTGGTTTATTTGTTGCGTTGATGCTGTATACGGCTGGAGGAGGCCTGGTATGATCATTTCATTTTTTTGTCATACCTATGATTTTTTGAATCTTTCACCCTAGGTAGCGGGGAAACATACGGAAAAAAAAATGATCTTTTGGCGTAGATAGCAGGAACAGTAGTCTCAACAATACGGGAGGACAGTAGACCTTTTTCCGTAAACACGCAGTAAGAAATGCAGTACACAGCGATCACGATATGTACCGTGTTAAGGTAATAACAAAACATTGATCGTGTACAAAGAATACAGAGTAAAATATGTACAAAATAGTGATCCAGTGGGTATATGGTAGATATTTTGATAATTTTATATTCAGTACAAGCGACTAACCAATTCTAGTTTGTAGCCGGATTAAATCTCGAGTAACTTCTATGTTTGTGAATTTATATTATATTAACCATTCATAGTTTACGATATTTGTTTATAAAAAAAGCATTTGCAATAAAATGATATAAGTTACCAGTTTTCAAGATAACATGAAAAACAATATAAATGGAACAATGGTGTGTCCTATTTATAACTAAAACAGAACTACTCTTTACTATATTACTTAAATCAAATTAAAAATCAGAAAATTCTTCTTCGAATAAACAAGTAGAACAATCTTTAATTTTTTCATCATTGTATTGTTCAAAATTCGATGTATCGTCAGGCCCCTTGATCCTTGGAATAAACGGCGGTTGAATTCGACAGTTGACAAGGTTATCCCAATCGATGTCACACAACCACTGGTCATTTTTCAAGTCCAAAACGCCATCTTTAAGATTCCCATATCGTCTTGTTACGTCATGTTGGAGGAAATTAAACACCAGGTCTTTTAATTCTTTCGAAAAGTGAGATGGTGATCGATATTTTCCCGCTATAATCTTCTCGTATATTCTCATTGGATCAGTGGCGTAAAAGGGTGGATGACCAGCGCACATTTCGTAGATCAATATACCTAGAGACCACCAGTCAACACATTTACTGTACCCTTTACTTAAAATTATTTCTGGAGCTAAGTATTCAGGAGTGCCGCACATTGACCAAGTTCTACCGCGAATCAGCTTACAAAACCCAAAATCCGTTATTTTTAAATAGCCGTTTCTCTCTATCAGTATGTTCTCGGGCTTAAGATCACGGTATACTAATTCACAGGCATGCAAGTATTCTAAGGCCAATATGACCTGTGCGGCGTAAAATTTAGCGGCGCATTCTTCATATTTACCCACGGATCGTAGATGAGAGAACATCTCACCGCCGGGGACGAACGGTAAAATAAAATATAAGTAAACATTGTCTTTAAAAAAGAACTTCATGTACACAACAAAGGGGAAATTTAAGGAACATAGAATTTTCTTTTCATTATATGTGTGTTCTAGCTGTTTCAATTTAATCACTCTTTCTTTTTCTATCATTTTCATGGCGTAGAATTTTTCTGTGGATATATGCTTGGCTAAAATTACAACACCAAAAGCTCCTGTACCTATGACTTTTGTTTTTACAAAATCATTGACCTTAGCATTACTTTGAGAATTTTCACTCCATCTAACAATAAATTCATCATGCATTCTGCGTAGATATTTACTATACTGTAGTTGTTTAATAAGTGAATATCCTCCTGAGTTACTTCTGCTGTAGCTGTCAATAATTTCTCCCATTGGATATGACAAGCTAATCTTTTATCCTAAAGAATGTTTGAATTACCTATAAAATAAATCAATAACTAGTGAAAACCTTAATTTATTTTCTCTCCGTTTGATGGTCATAAAATTCTTTGACATGAATTTAAAAGAGGTTGTTTGAATACTTGTTATAAATAAGTATTATGAGCAAATACTCATTGTTATATTCAAGAAACTTTTGATATTTAAGACTTCGGATATATGTATATAGTTTGTGTAAAATTGCAAAGCATTAAATGTGGTAGTCGCGTTTAGTTCGTAACTCTATAGAGGACGAATTTCCATTTTAACAGAGAAAAAAATAGAGACTGTAAGCTCACAATAAAACAAACTAGAGTGATATAAAACGATTCATCGACAAATAACTTGATTTTATTAGAGACTGTAAGCTCACAATAAAACAAACTAGAGTGATATGAAACGATTCATCGACAAATAACTTGATTTTATTAGAGACTGTAAGCTCACAATAAAACCAACTAGAGTGATATAAAACGATTCATCGACAAATAAGTTGATTTTATTAGAGACTGTAAGCTCACAATAAAACAAACTAGAGTGATATAAAACGATTCATCGACAAATAAGTTGATTTTATTTACATAAACTTCACAGGTATGACGTAATTTTGTCACATATTGTTATATATAAATAAATATAGTTTTCTGATTTTTCTTACTATTGTGTTGAAACTTCGCTATGACTTCGAAACATATTTGCACGCATAAGGGGCTATTCACGGCAGCCTTTACCGGAGCTTCCATCTAAGCTAGAGGTAATTTTATATTATTTACATTCTGTATTGCGACTGTAAATTATATAAAAGCAATAGAACAGCAGTTTCTGTCATTGTGACTGTTAAAAATGTATCTCTAGACTGTTGTAATATTGGACTTATTTTATATTGTTATACTTATACCTATCTTCATTATTTAAAATTTGTTAAATTACCAGACTATTTAAATTCCATGACCATTTACAACAACTCTTTAACTACGAATACTTTAAATTTTCTGCACATAATGTATTTCTTTTTATTTATAGTTATGATAAATACTACGATTAAAAATATGAAACTTCTCAGCACAGAAAAAAAATGCTAACGTCACTGTCGCGCGTTACTGTTTACATTTTCGATAATTTTTAATGCGATTTAACGTATTTCATAAATTGTAATAGTTTTTCATTTTATAATCATGTAGCAATACTTAAATATGAGAACCCAAATATACTTCGCGTACATATGGAACCATGTTACAACCATGTTAAACACCGAGACCATCGGTTGTATTTACAGGATTTAAAAAGAGAATTTATGACAAAATTTAACAATCCAGAAAAATGTACAGGAAATCGAGACGATTACGAAGTGATTGTAGCTATTGGAAGGGGAACATTTGGTAAGGTATTATTAGTAAGAAATAAAATATGTCCAAACAAATATCAGTGCATGAAAGTTATTAATAAAAATAAAGCAATAGAAAGAAATTTAGTCGAAAACTTGATACTAGAAAAGAAACTAATGCAATGCGCGAGTTTTCCCTTCATATTGTCGCTGGATGACGCTTTTAAGGATAGCTTATATCTGTATATCATAACACCCTTCATGTCCGGTGGAGAACTATACACAATGATTAAAAGAAACGGTTCACTAAGTGAAGAATTATCAAAGTTTTATGCAAGTCAAGTTATATTGGCAGTGGAATACTTACATTACCTCAACATTATCCATCGGGACATTAAGCCCGAAAATATTTTAATAGCTGACAATGGATATTTAGTTTTGACCGACTTTGGATTCAGTAAAATGTTAAAAAAAAGAACGTGGACTCTATGCGGGACGCCGCAATACTTCGCACCTGAAATTATACTTGCGCAAGGATACACCTTTGCCATTGACTGGTGGACTATCGGTGTTTTGATTTACGAACTATGCGCCGGCTATCCGCCTTTCTCTTCAGCAGACCCAACGGCCTTGTATGAAAAGATATTAGATGGTGCTTACAAATGTCCAGAATGTATGTCTGTAGAATGTAAAAATTTGTTGAAAGGATTATTGCAAGTTGAACCGTCGAGGCGATATGGTAATTTAAAAGACGGCACTTACGACATAAAGTCTCATTCGTGGTTCTCTGAAATAGACTGGGAGTCTGTTTTGCATCAAAAACTAACTCCTTTGTATATACCGATACTCAAAAACGAAGGAGATACAAGTAATTTTCCGGAAACAGAGTCAGTGAGATTACACAAGTACTCACAGAACATCTACGATAAGGAGTTTAACGACTTTTGTTGACGTTCACCTTCTTTGTAACTTGTAATTATAATTATTATATTAATTATAATATAAAAAAAAACATAAAAAAAATCACACAAATATGTATTTTAAGTATAAATTTAAAACTTTTTTTAATATAGAATAGGGTTGCAAACAAGCAATCGGAGCCATTTTACGACTACCGATGGCCTCTACATAATTATTAAGCCGATGCGTTGCCCTCCTGCTCCACCACGATGGGTCACCGGCTACTCACAAACCGCACGAAACGCGACACTGAAGATGTCACTTTACGGCGGTACTATGTGAGCGAGAGGTACCTCCCTGGTCGTGCCGGCCCAATTCCGTTGCATAGATAGGAGGATGTAGGGGCATGCACCACGCATGGTACCGCCTCCTCCTATGAAGCACGGCACTACCTCTTCCTACCTACCTTCTTATATTTTTATATACTATTGACCAAGGAAATATTTTTCCTGTAGATCGCCGGCGAGGCTGTTGGGGTATTTTTGAGACTCCCGATGGGGTAACTAGGCATATCCTGGTTGTGTGGATTTCTATAGACTTATATTGACACATGTGATTAGGTGACCAGAAGAGTATTTTATTTATATACACAAAAAATATTTAAAAAACTCCTTAGCTTAAGTAACATCTAAAGTTTATTTTAGGACTAGAGTTAATCACTCGCATGCATATAAAAAATAAATCTCTCCTAATTTTTAAACATCGTAGTGGGATCTATGGTCTCTTTTACAACTAGTTAGCATATTTTTAGTTAATAGCTTTCACGACGAAGTGATATCAAAAATTTACCTCTTAAACATTCTCTCTCAACTGTGGCAGCTAACAGAGGTAATTTAATATTATTTATTTATACATAATTATAAACAAAATAATAACCGAAGTAAAAGTGTTTCAAAAGTAAGCTTTCTTGGAATTAAAGTGTTTATATTTACTATTAATGCTTATTATCAAGTTTTTGCTCCTATAATAATATTATAAGAAACATTTCACTTTTTGTTTGTACGTGTGCATTGAACAGGCTCCAAAGCGACTGGTCCGATATGAAAAGTTCTTGATAATGTAAGCACCATGATATGATACATACGATTGGCGGTGAAGGATTTCCCCATGGATTGAGTGCGTGCTTCTATTGATAACTGGCCTCAACATTTAAGTGGGCTGTATTGCAAGCCAATGGATACCACTTCGGATATGCTTTTTATATTTTTATATAAAATATTATTATATTTGTGTATTAAACTAATGTTATTTGCAATCAAAATTTTTTTTTCTTTGTCACAATACGAGTACTTATGACACACACACTTACACATACACACACACACACACACACACACACACACACACACTCACATACAGATACACATGCATCTTCACCTCGTTCCCAGATGGGTTAAGCAGAGACAACAACAACAAACTCTAGAGGAAAGTTGGCTCAGATCAGAGATTGTGTTTTCGGACTCAATAAATAAGGAAAATACTTTTTGCTACTATGTTTATTTGTGGTGCCGCAGTGAGGCTTTTTAAAATTTCTTTTCATATTTCTGCTGTCATGTACTGGTAATTGTCATGTTATTTCAAATCTAAACGTAAATATCTTCATTTCATTTTAAAACATTTATAATGTTCTTTTATAGAAAATGGTGCGAAAGAGTTGGTGGATTACTTTTTGTAGGTGATTACCAATGTCCAACTTTGCATTACAAGTTTTGGAGCTTTCTGACTGACCTTTTAATAATAAGTGTGATAAGAGTCAACAACAACTACAATTGTGATGAAACAGCATAGTTCTAAAGAAAATTCACTAACGTATTCTTATGAAGATCATGTCAATCATATACATTATTTGAATACACTAAAAAACGATTTTTTGGAGAAATATTCATCACGAATGATTTGCGATAAACCTGTCAAAGATTTCGATATTGTGAAAACATTAGGCTTAGGTTCATTTGGAACTGTTTTGCTTGTACGTGACAAAATAACACTAGAATATCATGCTATGAAAGTTGCCTTAAAGTTATCAGTTATGAAGAAGGATCTGATTAAACAATTGATGGAAGAGAAAAAAATATTAGAGTGTACGAGATTTCCATTTGCAATTAGTTTGGATTACTGTTGCAAAGACAATGTACACGTCTATTTAGTATTACCCTACCAGGCTGGTGGAGACTTATTTACTTTATTGAAAAAACTAGGAGTGTTTTCAGAGATATTAGCTCAGTTTTATGCGGCACAGATAGTTTTAGCGCTAGAATATTTACATCATTGTAGCATAATCCACAGAGATGTCAAACCTGAAAATATAATGATAAATGCGTCGGGATATATTAAACTAGGCGATTACGGTTTTTCTAAAGTTATAAAGAACCGAACGTGGACATTATGCGGTACACCGGATTATATAGCCCCTGAAATTATTATATCAAAGGGATATTCATTCTCAGTGGATTGGTGGGCACTCGGAGTCCTCATATATGAAATGATTTCTGGCTATCCACCATTTTTTACAAATGATACTAATAAACTATACGACAAAATTCTACAAGTTGCATATAAGTTCCCTGATTGCATGTCACCAATTTGTAAATCATTAATTAAATGTCTATTAGTGGCGAAGCCTGCAAAACGCTATGGTTCTCTTAAAGCTGGCGTTTATGATATCAAAGTACATGGTTGGTTTAGCGAATATCTCTGGGACTCAATATTACATCAAAAAGTGGTTCCCCCGTACATTCCAATATGTGAAGACCTCGGACAAGCGTCTAATTTTCCTGATTATCCTGATGTAAAACTGACCAGCTCGTCCACATGTTTGTTTGAAAAGGAGTTCAAAAACTTCTAAAATTATATGTTTTTGTATTGGAAATTAATTGAGGATTGTATTCTTTGTAAGTGTTTATAAGGTTTTATAAGGTTTATTTCGATAAACATTTAGAAAGTACTACCTAATGACAAACTTTTCTTCTATCTTGTCGATTTAAAATACAATAATATAATATTTTTAGCATAATTGTATTTAATTGTGTAACGTGACGTACTATGTTATAATATGATTTAAAATATATAATGTATATAATAAACATAATCTGTACAATTTACTGTTACGATTTATTTACGCATAATTCTTAGGTTTTTCGGGCACTAGAATACCCTGCAGAGATAGCAAAGCAGGATTACTTACGGGACAGAATTCTCACGGAACGCTGGAACCTTATAAGAGTTGTCTCAGAATTTATCGTCAACGCAACTGAAGATATAAGCGTAGAAAAGAAACTGAGCGAACAATTAGCTGTTTATGAAAGAGTAAGAATATTTTTATTTATGTATTTAAATTTTTAAATAAATTGTGTCTTTTACACTGCCCCTGTCTATTCTCTAACGATCTATCTATCTCTATTTTTATGACATATACAAATGGGCAGTTACAGCCTTTGGATGACTACCGATGCACGTTGGCATCCGTATTCAACGATACGTTGGCGTCTTTCACCCCATTTCCCAGATATTCCCCAATCCGACAGGATAGCCATCACTTTAAAGGTGGTATCCTGTGGGCGAGAGGTACCTCACCATTGGTGCTATTCACTGCTTGAACCACCTCTTAATACATTTATCATCATTTCGGCACCATATGTTAATATCGAATACTAGCAGAATGGTAGTTGGTGCATTAAAGAGCGAGCTTGTAACTGTTGTGTACTGCTTAGTACATATCCGTCACCCAGGCACACCTCAATGATAATATAGCTGAGGATCGAGACCTCCACTGTTGCCTATTCTGCACCGTATTGTCTCTCTAACACTGGCACTTTCGAAATATTATTAGGGAACAAAGATCAGCCAAAGTCTTTTTACGACTACCGATGCCCATAAACATCAGTACGACGCCCCCCCGCACGAAAATGGGCCACCGGCGAATCAACCGCACGCAACGCAACATCGAAGATGTCACTTTACGCCGGTATCGTGTTAGCGAGAGGCACCTCCCTGGTCGTACCGACCCAATGCCGCTGCAATGCAACATGGCACTAACTCTTACTAAGGCGTATAAATTGTACCAAAATTGAAGTTGTCAGCGCAGGTACAGTTACACGTAGAACGGGGAATGAAGTGCTGGCTATCGGTTACTATGGTTACGCGCTGTGTCTCGTCCCATGCCTCACCTCCTCTGAGACCGTAAATGTGCTATAGCGCATTCAAAGATAAATGTCTAACTTATATGACACGACCAATATATATTTATGTCTACAAAATGTAGAAAATGTATTTTTCAAATTGTTTAGGTGCTGGAGGACGCTTGTGGTAGTGGCCTGGCTTTCGAGGACGAGCACAATTTCCCCCCGTCCGAGGAGAAATGGAGTGTTTTACAAGCTGTTTTCTTTTCGTCCACTGTGCTCACCACAATAGGTGTGTACGTTCATGTAAGCATGAATTTAGTATTATATTTATTTATTAATGCCCGTCTGAGTTCGTACATGATAGCCTGTAGGTCGGCTTACGGACAATATAATTTTACGTGATGACGGTTCTCTAATTGATCTGTAAAGGCAACGTCCCTTGGAATGAAAGAGACGACTTGTTACGTTCTGTCGCTCTCAGGCTCCACCCATTCGGAACATTACTATTCCTCGGAATGTCACTACAACATCATACTTTTTCTAAGCAGCGTTATCGATTTATAAGACGTTATCATTGTTACTATTTTGGCCAGCCAGGCAATTGCAGTAATTTGATCAGTCTATAGGATAGGCGAAGATGATAAAAACATAATAAGAATCAGGAGAATCAGAAAAGATGAATAAAAGGAACAACATCTTATGTTTGATGAAAATGCTGCCGCTTTCATGAAAGGTATTGAAATACGTCAAAAATATTTGCGTGTCCGTGCGAAGTTTGAACCTGCGGTCCCAGTCTACGTTACTGAGTGACTGATTGAATGAATGACAGACAAAGCACAGCCGAAACTACAGTACCTAGAATTAAATTTAGTATAATGGAGTAAATGAGCACATAGAGAATATTTTTAGATATTTAACCCCCAAGAGGGTGTACTAGGTCCTCCTCCTATTTCACCCACTTAGGGGTACTATGTCTTATGGGCGTAAGGTTCATAATAAGGGAATTTATCCTGTTACGCGGGTGAAACCGCGAGGGGCAGCTAGTATTGTACAAGGATATATCCTTTGCCATTGGCTGCCAAACTTCCGGGCATTGGTCGATAGGAAATTCAGAGCGCTATGTAATGAATATGTAGGACCTTTTATTTATAGTTATTTTTCTAACAAGTAATGTGAACCGAAAAAACGCGCTATAGATTTGCCTGATTTATCTTGGGTCGATAATGGCGCTCAAAAAAGAACTTCTCACTGAGTCGTATTTACAGAAATAACTTCAGACAAGTGATTCTTCAACAAGAGACTATCCGCATCCCACGGACTACTATTTATATTTTTCAATTAATTAGAGATTTTGTATTTCTAACATTACTAACTATTTCCAACAAAGAGTACACTTTTAAGGGTGTAGTGGTAATTGATTTATCATTAATTAATCATTGAATAATATATTTTTCTTGAAGTATACGGGCAATCGGAGTCTTTTGATGACACCCATAGACATTCGCTTTATTGTTGTTTTCCTTTTCATTGTTGCCCTCCCTTCCTCATGTCTTGTAATGTGCCACCGGGCACCAGATGCTCACAAACCGAAAGAAACGCGACAGCATAGCTGTTACTATACGTTAGTGTCATGGGTGCAAAAAATACCTCCCCGGTGGTGCCGGTCCAATTCGGCTGAAATACAGCATGGCACTACCGTTTGACTATGACGACGTAATACTATAAACAGGTTTTTGCCATAGCATGATTTAGATGGCTTACTGTCTAAAAAGCTTTCTGTCTTTATTTATTCCAATTCCGCCATGCGACGTTAGCCCAACATTTTGAACTATCCTAAACTACGGCCACTTTATTATATTAATTAATACTTATATCATATTAGACAGTTATCTTTTCATATTTACTAACGCAAGGTTCACCAACTAAATTATTGTTTATCGATTTTAAAAACTATTGAGGGTGATGTAGAATGTCTTATTCATACACGGCTGTAATGTATTTCTATTTTCTGTGAAATTTTCATTAAGTATTAAAAAGGGGCTGAATATATTTAGTTGAAATACTAGCCATTTTTGAAGTTTAAATTCCTTGAGTTCTAATTTTGAATAGTAATGGTGTTTTTTTTTTCTAGGATATGGAAACATAGTGCCAGTGACATTTTGGGGTAGATTGTTCTGTATCGCGTACGCGCTCATCGGTATACCACTCACGCTGACTGTGATCGCTGACCTCGGCAGAGTATTTGCGACTCTTGTGTCTGTAGCGGCCAAACAATTGCCAGCGATGCCAAGTAAGTTTGTACAGGTAGAGATTTATGTGTCCAACTACTAAACATCGCTCCTCCCACGATATGAATCTAGAATACGTAGTATAAATCTAGTATACGTATCACGTAGGAACAAACGTTAGCTACATTTTTTAAAATTTCGAACGAGAGTTTACTTTGTAAGTAAATCACCTTGATGTATTGAGGATTTTTTTAACATTAAAGAATATTTGGAGCAATTTCTTCACTTCTGGTGCCTACAAATCGATTGAGGAATTGATAGGTTGATTAAAATTATTTTGACGAATTACCCTCATTCCCCCATCATCTCCAACGGGCCACAGGCTACACACAAACAGCACGAAACGTGATATCGTAGCTTCCATAGTTAAGGTGGTGCCATTCCGTGCATGGAATGCATGGCACTGGCTTGGACGGATCTCGCACGGAGAGCCGAGTGATAGTAACCTGTCAGTAAAACTATATATTTTACTAAGAGGGGGAGGAGGTATATAGTACGCCTCTCCTCTCGTCTACTGAAGACGGGAACTGTTCTTTTGATGTTAAGTTACTACGTGTAACATGTTAAAGTTCTTCATCTCTCTTCAAATTTTATTTACACTTATAAATCTCGTAAAATTAAATAGAAATGTTAAAATGTCTCATTGGTTCGCCATCTGCACAAATGCATTATTCGCTGTCTGAAACGTTGGACCTTCGCGAAGGACGTATTGATGAAAAAAAAATAACAATATTAGTAAGTGTGACAAGCATTTCTGTTTAGAGTTCATATCACATTTACCATTTCATCAGTTTTATGGTTATAAAACATAAAAGTGATAATACTAGGTAAGAGTGGCGCCATGCTGAATTGCAGTCGAATTAGGCGGCCACTACCGGGCACTCACTTACGTGTTACCGCCGTAAAGTGACAGCTACAACGTTGGGTTTCGAGTGGTATTTGAGTTTTCGCTAGCTCTTTGGAAAGGAGGAGGAAAGGGGGAGGCGACGCCTCACTACATATTTATCCACTAGCACCCTACACTGTAAAAAAAAAAAAAATAAAAAACATTACTTATAAAAACGTATCTTTTTTTGTAGAACTTTGTTCTCGGATGTCGGAAGCAAATCCAGCGGGCCAGAGGTCACTTTATGCACTTTGGGCAGTTGGATTCCTGTTCCTGTACTTGTCAGCCGGGGCGCTGGTGTTCAAGATGTGGGAAGATGACTGGAGTTTCTATGATGGGTTTTACTTCTGTTTCATTACAATGACCACTATAGGGTTCGGAGATCTTGTGCCAAGTGAGTTACTTTTTCACTTTTTACGCCATTTTATATAAAATATTGGGCTTATCACTCATTTCGCACCACAAATGGTGTGATGTGTATCATCTAAAGTTATAGCTGTGAGACAAGTGGACATTTAACATTTATTAAAAAAAAATAAGGGATTGATGTCTTAAGTCTACGTGAATGTTAGTCATTACAATAAAACTACCTTTACGGATTTTATTTAATTATTTATCTAGCCCGGCGTTTCAGAAGCTTTACAGCAACCATAAGCAACGGGTGGTGAAATTTTAATTACCTGTTTTGTATATATACGCGAACAGACTAAGGATTAAACGTCCCACTTTGGTATGTCCGTATGTTCTGTGTCTAACAATTGAACCTGTATTTCTATACTGGCTTGTGGCCGACTTCAATATCCTTATTGAAATCAGCCATAAGGCAACTTGCCGTCGGCTATTATACATAATACAAACCCATGAAACACGACTGGTACACATATGTGCATAAATGCTACGCATGATTTATTCTTTATAACCAGACCATTAAAACTACCATAAATATTTGCCACCGACATGACCATGTTTTGACTTCGTGATTACATGAGTCTGATTTTAGCTCATGAGACAAAAGAAAAAAAAAATGTTTTATATGATGTTTAATCTTTAAAACTATAACGAGATAAAAATATTAAAATTAGTACATCTAGAATTAGGAGTCAAAATACATAAAATTTACATTCAAATACAGAAGATTCATATTGATCGAGTTACAAAATCGACACATTTTATTACGTTGTTTAATTTTCAGAAAGGCCCAAATATATGTTGCTCTGCACGCTGTACATACTTATCGGTTTGGCACTAACTTCGACCATTATCGAGCTAGTGCGGCGGCAGTATGCCAGGTCTTGGCAGCAGTTACGAGCGCTGTCGGGCCCGCTGGCAGACACACTACGAAGACTTGGCGACGCCGGCCGCGGAGTCGATGTGTCTGCACTTCATAGCGATCTGAGGAAGGCCCTAACTATTGTGAGTACCGTTTGTTATAACTGTACTCCTAACCTTGGCCTAAATAGCTAAATAGTAAGCATTTGTGTTTCTAAAATTATGTTGTACTTACATATAAACAAGCGTTTATTGGTCGAAAAGTAGACAGACAGGGAAGGGTTGAATTCGGTTTCTGTAAATTTCTGAGGTTCATATAAGAAAGACAAAGTCATACTTTATCATCATCATCATTATCAGCCCTTATCGGTCCACTGATCGACATAGGTGTCTCTCAATGAACGCCAATATGATCGATCTCATGCTACTCACATGAATCCCGGACAAGATTTCCGATCCGATTCGGACGGCTATTGAACAAGATTTCCTTACTTATATACATATTTCTCCAGTTGCATAACCCGAAAGAGAGCAAAACATTGACTCAAAATCTAGTCACAACATGGTATTAAATTGTTAGGTTAGTTATTAAATGTTGTTAATTATTCTTCATTATCTTTCGAAAAACTGCAAATCTTTTGTTAGGATATCGGGCTTCTCAAGGGCGACGACATACAATCGGAAATTTGTTTGGGAACTTGAGTTGGAAATATCGATTCGGGATTCCTGAAGCAAACACATACTAAACTTATCATCATACACACTTCTGCCTTCAAATTTCGATGAGAAAGTTCAAATAGATGTATTGTATGTGGCGTCCCGAATTGAAATGCTGAAACAGTTCTTACTGTAGGAGTTTGTCGCTGGCCTAAACACGACACGCGAACGGACGATCATTATAAAATCTTTAATCTTTCTATTAATAATACTAATGAGACGTAAAGGGCTGTGTTATTTTTGTAACAATTTCAATAATTTCTTAACATCGTTTCGTGTTTTCTTACCAAATTAACGATTTCAATTATAACACCGCCTTAACACGATAGTTATAAATCTATTTGCTGTAGCCATATACTTTTCACTTATTTATTCTGACTCAGTCTTCTAAAACGAAACAAAGAGGATTTATATACTTGGCCTACTTTTTTAAGCATTTGTCGGTGGAATGAGTGAATTATACATTTCGACAGGCCTAACTTCAGAGAACTTAACAATACAGTTGCTACAATTTTAATTTGCGCAATTTAATATATAAACTCGATCTTTGATAGACATATATCGTTGTTATATTCTGTACCATTTTGATGCATCAATCGATATTTAAGATAAAATCGGTTCTGAATTTTCGGAGCATATTCATATTAAAGAAACAAATAAGCGACAGACGCTTGCTTCATCGGTAAAACCCATAACCTATATATACTACTAATATAACCTATATATACTACTAATATAACCTATATATACTACTAATATAAAGCTATAGAATTTGTTTGTTTGAACGCGCTAATCTCTAGGACTCATTGCCCGAATTGAAATATTATTTTTGTGTTGAATAGTCCATTTATCGAGGGAGGATAGGTTATATAATTTGCGTGAAGCGCGTAAAACCGCGGGGCGATGCTAGTATATCTAATGCTGCTAGTAACAAGAATGATTTATTTGCGGTTGGAGCATAACCCTATTCAACGGCAACAGGCATTAGATCTAGATAAAGCATTGAAACATTCACTCAATCAATAAGCCCAGGGTGGATTTAAGAAGTTTCGCAAAACTTCGACTTCAGAGGCTGATAGAGATGACATGATCAGAATCTGTGACGATTTTCATTTATATAAATAAAGACCCCCGCTGCATTTCTAGTCACTCCTCGGAATTTTTCAATCACACACTAAAGCGTGTGACTCAGAATGTCCTAATTGTGTCAACTCCAGTAATAGCCGTACTCTTTGGGATCAGCCTTTTACGTACTTTGTGTGAAAGATTTTGTTTGATGTAACATGCGCCTCATGTACCGCTGACAGACGCAAATAAACCATTGCCTTCATTGATTGCCACATGATGATTGCGTAAAAGAAAATACGAGACTCGTAGATATTCCCTTTATGTTAAATTTCAACGTCTTGTCATTATTCAATGTAAGTGCAAAGCTAAACTACCAGTATACAAATATATTTGCGTGTAGTAGGAGTAGATACAAATGGCCCATTGGAGGGAAGGAGGAAAGGAGGGCGACGCATCTGCATAATTACTATGCGGATGTTTCTGGGCGTCGGTAGTCAACAAAGGGCTCTGACTGTTCGTTTATCCCCTTATCAGTCAGGAAACTTATAGTATGGTAAATAAAACTGTAATATTTATTATTATTAAAAGCAGCGTCATGAAATATCTCTTAATATTACTCTTATAACAATTTTATTTAATTGTTTAACTAGTCCGACGTTTCAGGAGCTTTACAGCAACCATGGTCACGGGTGGACAAGACGTGATCATGGTTGATGTAAAGCTTCTGAAATGTTGGGCTATATAAATAACTTAATATACCGCGATAAAATCCGTAAAAGTTGTTTTATTGTTACGCTTATATTGTTTATAGTGTAGAGGGGCAAACGAGACAGCGGTGCCTTTTGACGACTACCGTCGCGCATAAACATATGCATCTCCTTTTCTCCTCCTCTACAATGGTCCAGCAGCTAATGAAAAACCACACGAAACGCAAGTGCATAGCCGTAGTATATAGCGGTGTCATGTCAGCGGGAGGTAACTCATCGGTCGTGTCGGATCGGCGCTGCAATGCAGCATGGCGCTACCTCATACTAAATTGTAACAAAGTTACAGTATATATAGGTCTAATTATTTATTACTATAAAATTGGTTATGAATTTGTTAATAATTTAGTTATTACGATCATGAATATTTAGCGTTTTTTCAGTAATTATCACATTTTGATAAAATCAATTTACAAACGTTCTTACAGATCAATTGTTGAGGATTCATCTTTGTAATAATAAATTGGTTTTAGTGGAACTTGTGAATTGCAATATAAATTCTGCACTTGAAGCTGGTTTGCTAAACTTGACTTACTTTGTACAATTTCAGTATTTCTTACTAGCAGCATCACGCGGCTTCACCTGCGTACTTCGCCTCTAATGTTGTGACATGGTACATGGCTTTCCATAACAAATGAATTATCTAATACTAAAAAAATTATTAAAGTTTCTGAGTTGATCAGTAGTTTCTGAGGTCCTGACGTGGAAACAAACGAACAAAATTTTCATCTTTTTAATATGAATATGTATTTTTTATTTTACAGAGCGACAAATGAGTAGTCATTGTCGCTCTGTTTGGATGACTACCTACGTCCTTAAACATCTGCATAATTGTTATGCAAATGCGTTGCCCTCCTTCCTTATTCCAATCAAATGGGCCACTACTCACAAACCAACTCGAAACCCGGTTGTGCCAGCCCAATACAGCATGGCACTACCTCCTACTATTCTTTAAAACTAATTTCCTGTTGTTGTTGATAGTAAATCAAGGCATAGATTATGAGAACCTTGACTCATAGGGCAGACCTTGCGAGCCCGTGGTATAATGTTATGCAAAAACACGTCGTAAATCTTTGACACAACCTTCACGTTGGGATCCGTAGCCATTTTGTCTGTAAAAATAATCGAAGCATTCAATTTCGTTATCAACACGATGACAAGAGTCTAAAATAGTACAAAAAAGTGGGAAATGTGAACAGTTTGACAGTTATGCAAGGCAAACAGAGTAGCCAATTATACAGTAAAACCTTACTCAGGAATCGAGTAATTCATTTGTACATCTTACCACGTGAAAATCTATTTATTTTTGAAAAAAGAAACGTTGTGATCGTTTTTTTCTTACTTTGTTTTATAATAAGTATAGATATAGAATTATGAATGAGTATTCTTTATTGTACACATTAAATATTTACTAGGAAACAATACATTAAAAAGAAGTATGGACGTAAAGAAGAAATATCCTTGTCAAAAAAAACAAAATGATTTCTTCTGTAATTATTTTGCGTGTTTGCGTGTAGTAAACAGTTACATCACAGGTTTTCTAATTGCTTGTACTCCACTGTGCTTGTAGAGGTCTCTGCCGGTCGATACGCTTCAATGGCGAAAGGGTGGCCTTATTTGGGTTTACAGCTCTATAAAACGTGCCGCACAGCATTAGTGCTTGGAATACATGATCGGCCCTTTTTTACTTTTGAGTATCAACGTTTTAACGTCCCGAGAAAGTGTTTCCCACCATTTTGTATCATAAAGTATTCTCTCTCTCTCACTCTCTCTCTCTCTCTCTCATAGAGTATTTCAAGAAAGTATCTACTATACATATCGTGTAGTATGAACAAAATGACAGTTATGCAACGAGAATTTTTTTTTTCTACCGAACTATATTACTCTTGACGACGTTGTATTTTTTTTGTAGCGTGGAGAGCTGTACATGTTATATGTATTCTATATAATAAAACAGTAAAAAAATATATTGTTGGAAAACAAATAAATATTACTAGAGACAAGATCTACAAAAAAAATTATCTGTGTTTGTATGTTTGACGGTTTGTGCAGGCAATCTCTGGCAGTAATGGATGGATTTGAATGAATCTTTTTTGTCGATAAAGATAATAGTACTGGGCATCATATAGGGTATAATTTGTTTGTAAAACTGGAATATCTGATGTAGAACCTTCAGGGACTAGCTAAACCATAGAAATATAGAAAAGACTTCTTAATAAGTTGTTCAAGATAACAAGCAGGATCTGGTGATATCTGATGTGAAACCGTAACTGTAAGACATATAGAATGTCCAGAAGTTAAAATTCTTACATCATACTAGCATAAACTGGCAGTACTTCCATGCGGTGAAGGTGGTAATAGTTAAAACCCAGTCTCAAGTGACTACGGTACATTCATATTATACAAACTTGATATTACTTTAATTATTATTACGATCACTTACCCAAACCTCTCACATATCTTCGGGTTCATGCTTATATTGAATACTTACCTATTTTCTTTTCCATCATCATTCTCGTGACACAGCAGCCTACCCGGTAACTCAGTGGAGCAGACATTTAGGTTATATAAGAATGTAGAAATTTGTTTATCAGTATATTAAATATATTTCCTATAAATTTGTAAGGAGCTATTCTAAAAATCTAATTACAACAATTTTTGTGTACAATCTGCTTGTTGTCTGTTTGTATGTAAAGTCTAATGTCTGAAACTACACTACGGATTATAATGATTATTTTTTTGTTTGAAGCTCTGGGTATCAGCTATAATTTGTGATTGATCTTCATAACGTGGAACCCGATGAAACATTTATAGAATTTATAGAACTTTTTCCCAAGCGTGCTGGATCGATTATCGGAACACTGGTTATAAGTTGTTCATTACATCTCTCAACTTTAACTGGTCACGGCCACGTTAAAGGAAACTTTTTAGTTTTAAAGTTGTACCATCACCTCCCTGTGATTGTTCGATGGAAGGTAACGAACATGAACAAACCGCACACCACATCTCATGTGAGCCTGGTCTCTGGTATAACGGCTGATAATGTTCGTTGTTTTACAGGAGTAGTTGTCTTCTTTTGGCTCGCATAAGCCATTGCAACCTTGTACTGTCTCCTACTTTCACTAGGGAAATTGGAATTACGTCTTATTCCTCCTGTTTTCATCTGATTAAATCTGTTGTGTAAGAAAGTTTTAGCTTTTATCTCGGGCCCTATGAGATCATATCAAAGGGTCGTAAGTGGTCTCCGCTGACGATCCTGGCTAGACAGGAGTAACAGCGGCGGGGTCACATGTTGGGCCAAGCCCGATAAAAAAGAGCAACTAGTATCATGGTATGAGTAGGATCCTTGGACTAAGTAAGTCCTAGTATCTAGCTTATATTATAAATACGAAAGTTAGCTCGTTATTATTTCACACAAAACAGATTTAGATTAAATTTTATATAGAATTTGATTATAATCTGGAAATTGAAAGGAGCAACCAATTAATATGAACGCGGGAGAAACCTTGGCCGTACACCTAGTCTGTGCTAATATTATAAAGCTGGAGAATTTGTTTGTTTCTTTTATCGCGCCAATCTCAGGAACTACTGACCCGAATTGTAAAAATATTTTTGTGTAGTAAAGTCTTTTTTTCGAGGAAGGCTATTAGATATGTACTATGACGCTACGACGAACAAGCCAGGAATTACGCGGGTGACGCTAGTTATATGTATATAAAGCTAGCAGTTCGCAGTAAATCAGAGAGTGTTATGTCGCTTCTATATATATAGATGTAAAAGCTATGGTGTATTTTATGACACTGAAGTCGAAAAGCTGTGCGTCAGCCCGCGACCTTCGCTGAACATCACGTGTCAATGTTTGATAGATATTGCAACATTTACAGCCAGATTCAAAGATAGTGAATATAAATCCGAGGGACAAGCCGCATCGTTGTCGGTGGCCCATAAATTACAGTGATGGTTTCGGTTGCGTATCGGTCGAGATATATTTTTATAACTCAATTCGAATGGGCATAAAATAGCAAAACTATATTCTTTTATAATATTCGAGATGTAGCCTAATTTACCGCGTGGAATACGCGGAACACTCTCGTCCTTTTAAACAGTTTTGTGATAAATATTACTGGCAGCAGGTAATGTAACGCAAAAAGCATCAGTTGATAATTAAATATAACGTAAATACATGTCAGGCTGTTACAACTTAGTTTTATTCTGTAAGATTCTATAAATTCTGTAAAAGGAGGTCACATGGGGATTAAAGGGACTATAAGAGGTTTAGTTAGACTTTCTTATATATTTATTTCAATTGGTCTTTTCACATTCACAATCCAGGATAGACTTAAAATAGTACAAAAACAACAATTGAATTAATACAGTTTTTGATTTTGGTTAGTAAAAAGGATATGAAGTCTTATCTGGTAGTTGTCCGAGACTCCCGGCTGCAATTCGGATGGTCCTTTATATATATTGTTACTGTTCCATAACCACTAATCGTCACGGGTTATCCTTCAGTCCTTATATTAAATACTTGAATAATATAGTGTTTAATAACAGAAAAATTCAAATTAAAAGGAGTAGAGCTCTGAAAAGGAACACAACCAATAAGAACTCTCTTGGCTTCATGAGCCAACTAAAATATAGCAATATATATACTGTGTTACAATTAAATAGAGTTGAACAACCAAAACAACAATGAAACATGGCGCCGGTAAGAAGTCATGAACTCACCCTTTTAATGAAATATTAATTCGTGCATTGTGACACGAATACGTAGGTTCCCGGCTGTAGAGAAGAAACTATTTAATTATAGTTTGGCGATGGCAGATAGCGTCAGTCATCGCAATTATATCCATCTTTGCCATCGCCAAAAGGAAAAAGAGTGACATTTCTTCATCACAGAGCATATTAAGCCTTATTAGTAAAGATGACAGATATACTTTTTTTATCAACATTTAAGCAACATATTTTAACAAAATTACAAGGCATCTATAAACAACGCCGCGGTGCATAGCAGCTGGGCTTCACCTGGTTGCCCTCTCTTTCTCTTGGCTTGTATAAGTCGGTGCAACCTTGTACTGTCTCCTGCTTAGCTAGGGAAGGAAACTGGAAACACTTCCTACTCCTCCTATTTTATTCTCATTAAATTCGTTGCGGTGGGACCCGCAGGACAGGCAGTTTTAGCATTTCCTCGGGCGTCCTGAGATCACACCAAAGGGCCACAAGAGGTGACCGCTGTCGATCACTACCTCTTCCTAAAATGAGATAAAAGAAATATTAANNGGGGGACGCATAAATGTTGTGCAGGTGCGTTGCCTTCCATCCTCCTTTATTTCCATCCTCTCATCCTCCCCTCCAATAGTCAGGCCACCGGGAACACAGAGACTACATGAAATGCAACAGCAATGCTCTCATTTTACGACTGTAACATGCGAGCGAGAGACGTCCTTTCCCGGTAATGCCGACCCAAAACAGGTGCAATTGAGCGTGGCACTAGTTCCCACTAAAAGTTTATACTAAAAATACCTATTTTCTACTCAAATTATATTGAAGTAATCATCATCATAAATCTTATTACTACATTTGTCTTATGCCAAATACGGGCGTAGGTAAATGGAAATTGTAATTAAATTTTCCTTTTTTATTTTATTGCATATCTTAAGAATTTGCCATTGAATAAAATGGTTCCTGAACTTCGAAGCTAAGTATCACGGTTCAAGTCGCAGCTCGCTGTTGCTAGGATAACAAGCATTTAGTTGCCACAGCGATAATCACCTAACGATCCTAACAGCAGTTATTTGCCTAGTAGTGAAACGTCCTGCCGAAGAGAGTTCGTGTTTTGACTAGGCAAGTTCAGTATATTTTTATTAGTTTATAAACCAAACAGTTTTTTGAGTTTGTATCAGCTTTTGGTACTGATAATGTTAATTCTGCATTTTAGGTGAACCGTACCGGCACAACAGATAAGGTATCTCTATCGCGCCCCCATAATTGCGTTATCAAATGACAATTTCGTGCGATTTGTTAAGGTCAAAACATAAATCAAAGATATAGCCCATGAGTCGGTTGCAAATTTCGTCGTCATTTCATACTACTCAATATATGTTTCATACAATGCGTAGGAGGTTATCATAAGTTTCATCCAATACTATCATAAGATGTACCGTTATAAACACGTGAAAAGTGTCCCTATCAATCGGCGATAAGAATTAATTAATATGAAATATATCCGTATGGTACTTATGAGTTAACCAGGAACCATGGAAATTGTTCATATGTTGCGATTTTCACGCTTCTCACAAGATATCTAATTCACACCAAAATTATGTAATAGTCGACTTAGTTCACCGCTCAAACTCTGACCACTCTGGTTGCTGTGCGCGCATCTTCATAGCCAGTACATCACAACTCTTACTATATATATCTAAATCTATAAAAATAACATATTCCCAAAAAATACGCTTCTGGGTAATAGCGGAAAGAAAAACTTAGAATTTTATCATCACTCGTGACGTCATAAAGGTACGTCATAAAGACGTGAGATCTGAACACGTGACATAATAAACTTATGTTTCAGGTCACTATGCCTCGGCTTGGCGGACGGGAACACCTCAGTGAGAAGGGACAGCTGGCGTGGGCGGCAGCGGTCGAGGAAGTAATACGAAACATGTCCAGTCCTCTGACGACGCAAACGAAGCCACCAATCGTACAAATTGTTATATACGAATCATCTGTCTAGTCATACAATTACAAAACGGGAAAAGATAGGATTCGCCAAATATAATTAAATGAGATAAAGGCACGTGCACATTCAGCATGGCTCGATCGCTGACAACACAGCTGGTAAAACCACAGAAAATGCTTAATTTTGGGGCTGAAAATAAAATAAAGTCATTCTTAGAAAAAAAGGCAGAAATATATAAAAAAATTACAGAATTCTAGACTTAAAACCAAATTAATGATAAGACTGTTTTCATTAGCGAGCAAAACGTTGTTGTCACACTAGGAAGAATGTTGGTCATAATTCACTCTCCGCAATCGGTCAAATTAATGCCCTGGGCACGCCCTAGTAATAATGATAACAAACTACAATAGCTATCGCGACGCTAAGACGAAATGGTTTGGCTAGTGCTTATAATATTACACAACTAAATACGAGATTTTAATACTCGAAATATTAATTCTAAGTGTTACCACACACATACACGTCACGAAGTTGCGGCCGTTCTTTATTCAAACTCTTGTAATGATGCGACGTTCAATGCGATTCGTGGAAATCGACGCTCTCTCTCTCTTCAGCCGACGTTACTTCACTGCTGGACATAGGCCTCTCCCAATGCGTGCCACTGAGCCCTATCTTCGGCTCTCCTCATCCAGTTGTTTCCCGCCGCCCGACGAAGGTCATCTTGCCACTCAGTGGGTGGGCGTCCCACGCTCCGTTTGCCTTGACGCGGTCTCCACTTTAAAAGCTTTCTCCCCAACGGTTGCCAAATGGGTGGCATATATGGCCAGCCCATTGTGACTTCAGCTTGCTAGACTTCAGACTTATGTCGATGACTTTAGTCCTCATATGAATTTCTTCGCTTCGGATCCTCTCCCTGAGGGTCACAGCAAGGATAGCTCTTTCCGTTGCCCGCGAGTGACTTTGACCCGACAGACTAGCCCCACTCCCACAGTGAGCGTCCACGTCACAGCTCCGTATATCATGACGGGTAGAACGCACTTATTGAAAACTTTAGTCTTCAGACCATATAGCACATACAAAGTATACTGTTGCTACAATAATATTAACTGTTGAAGTGTTCATAGAAAATGATTTCCAAATACATAAACTCATCCTGTCGGTTACGTTAAAAACGACCGATATAAAGGTACAAAAAATCTGACAAGATTCGTCCAAGAAAGTAAAGCATTCAGTATACAGCATTGCAAATATTTATGAGCCTGTTTGGATTATTCCATGATAATAGTCGCAGCGTGAAACGATGTCATCGTGTTGTGTGATAACCCCTACTGCTGTTCACTACTCGCAGCTTTAAAGTTTTACAAATTTTAACTACAAATCGGCACGTACTTGTGTCTTCAATAATGTTGTGCATTGATATAATAAATAAGCCGTAGATCAAATTTTAGTATGCGTTTAATCGATTTCCGCAATTAATTAAAAGCTTTAAATAAATTGGATGTGTATAAAGTACATTTAAACTTGTGCTTTGTTTTTAAAGTACATTTCTATGTATATAATTAAATATTACGCTTACTACGAGTGTTTTTATAAGGATTATTATTAATATAAGTATTTTTGTGTTAATATTTTATTTTTCTACGCTATAGATTTAATTTATAAAATAGGGGGATAAACGAGAAATCCGAGCAAATTTACGTTTACCTACGCCCATGGACATCTACATAATTACTATGCCGATGCGTGGTCCTCATTTTCCCTCTCCCAATCTCCACCGGCTACTCACAAACCACACGAGACGCGACACTTTACGCCGGTATTATGTGAGTGAGATTATATTATATAATTCCATTCTTTGCATAGGAGGATGTAGTGTCATGCCCTATGCATGGCACTGCCTCCTCCTGTGCGGCATGGCACTACCTCTACCTAAAATTATTAGATAGTAGATAATCATTAAAAAAACGTCCAATAGTGGGGATCGCCTATGTATGGTTCCGTCGCAGCCAAGAAAAATACATCTGCTACCAAGCAGATTTTGTTCGGACCAATATTAGTTTAAAGATTTTATTAAATTCTCAAACTTTTTACAGTTTTCCTTGAAATAGTTAAAAACTTAGACGGGAGAGACATTTTTATTACTGTAGGAGTGAATATCTCTCAAAGTGTTAGTATAATAAAAAAAATGTTAAAAACTTCATATCCTACGGGGCTGTGCCCTCTTGAACTTTATTTATATATTCTCTATGTAAATATATCGGAGTGCTCCAACATGTGACTCATGGACGACAAAATATTATTACATCAATTTGCGGATGAACCGCTACAAATTAATAATAAATAAATAATAAAAATAGGCATATTTTACCTAACTTCCAGATTTCAAATATACGGTACCAATAATCTCTCAGCAAACCCTCTGTGACATACACACGGGCAGACGGACGGAAAAACGCACGGACAAAATGGATGGACGGGTAAACGGAGAATCGGACATCCCAAAACTATTAGGGTCCGTTTTTTTTCCCATTTGACTACGGAACCCTGAAAATGGATTGCATTTGAGGCGTAGTGCGAGAGCGTAGATTTTGTATGTCACGATTTTTATTAATAAAAATCACGGACTTTATTACATTAGCGCGGAAGATTCAAAGCAGTACCAACTATCCGCAGCGGTTACACGTCAAATATGCTCAATATCCTTAAAGTGTATGTGTGTATGTCATTTGTATAACTCCCATTCCACACTGATGGAGTGTATGAGAGGTGCGAGTATTACATAGTCTCTTTTGTTGCACACTAAGACCACGGGGGTTACAAAATGGTCAAAAGTATTAATTGTTTTAGACATATTTTTGTATAGTATAGCGGAGCAAACGAGATAGAATTGGAGCCTTCATGCTATTACCGACACCTATGAGCATCCGCATAATTACTTTATCTATACGTTGCCCTCCTTACCTGCTCCGCTCCAATGGGCCGCCTGCTACTCATAAATGAGCGTGAGGTACCTCCCTCGTGCCGCCTCAGTTCCGCTGTAATAGAGCATGGCACTTCCTCTTATTAAAGCTTGTTTCTGTGGATGTCATCAATATAACGCTTCATTGTCAACTCATGCTGCATTGCAGCTGAATTGAGCAAGTAAGACGGAGGAAATACAACTCGCCCACATGATATCACCGCAATGTGACAGTATTTCAGCCGCGTTTCGTACGGCTTGTGAGTAGCCGGTGTCCCGAATAATTAATAGTTACACTCATTCTGGATAAGCTACAATGGCCTGCTAAGAAACGCCAGAACCCTAATCACTATTACTGTATTAAATATTTCTTTGATTGCTTGATATGTTATCATACCGTTTAATAGAACAAAATAGTTAAAATCCATCATAGATATTAGGAAAAAATATTTTCGCCAGTGCTCTGTGTACAGACCTTAGCTACCTATAGCCCAGCTGTAAGATATAAAAAGAGTTTTATAGCTTTTTACATTAAAACATTTGAACATACATTCGTTATTTGCTGTCAAAACTTCCAATAAAAATAAACAGGGAGTTGGATCCAGTAACGGTCTATATGTATTCAAGGTGAAATCAATCGTTTCTTCAATAAATGTTCTGTGAGCCATTTTTTCTTTCAGATTCGATTTGATCCGATCGGACAAAACAATAATCAAATGGTTTTTATTGGATGCATGACATGGCAAATTTTCAAGGTAGCATTGTAGACATCATCGAATTTAATAGTCGTAATTGCAAGTAAAACCACTGTCTTATTTGTAAGCCTGGGTAAGACTAGCGGTTAGGCGGGACTCACGCCTACACAAACTCAGTAAAACCTCTTATGTTCCATCTCTTCCGCCGGTCGACGGGGCCACGGGAACGCGTTAGCATACTTCTGCGGAGCGTTCAGTACATTTTGTGCTGTCGTATTTCAAATACGGTGCGTTTGTGAAATACGATAGCACAGTGGTCCTAATAGAAGCGGATTACTTCCCGGTAAAGGGTCATTTACACCCCTTCCCCATATATTGTAATTGTAATCCTCTTATCAAAAGAGCAGAAAGAGACCGGCGCTTTTGGGAGTGTGAATGGGGCGAGGATGGTACCCTCACCCTATTCCGCTATCTCGACATTAGTGGGGTATCTCTGTGGTGCTTTGCTCTCTCTGTAGGGTTGTTGTCGCATCTCAATTGCTTGTTTTGAACCTGTTCACGATATTGATGGTTAATTTTAGGGGACACAAATATCACCTACTCTATACAATAAAAGAAATGAGCAATAAAATATATCTAAACTTTTATATTGCTTGTCCATATCATCTGTCTGATATAAGGACCGGAAAATATAATTTCATTAAATTAGGGTATACATTTGCATGCTTTTTTTAAGCAATGAACTTAAAAAATCACGAAAGGTCACTCCTCACCATCATCATCACCATTATCACTCCTTATCGATCTCCTGCTACTCGCATCCATCCCGGAAGTATCCATCACGGACCAGCTACTGCACGGAGATCGTCTTCCCACCTGCGCAACGGCCGACCAACACTTCGTTTCCGGCCTCCACTCCGGAATCTCCGGAAATTGGTGCGGGTGGAGGTTAAATCATAAACTATATAGAAAACCATTATCATAAAATTGATTTAATCCACTGTACTGAGCATTATTTCATAGGACTATATTCGAACGTATGTATAAGAAATCCACAATATAAAACTGTATCCGAAAAAAAAATAAAAAAGAATTTCAGTTGATACGATTCTCGGAAATGTTTCCCGAAATATGTCTCTTTTAAATCATCCGGTTTGAGCTTAAATTGTAAATAGCTCAATAATATTGTTTCGTGCCAACTTCAGAAAAAACAGGCCAGTGGGCGACGCACTCAAATGTCGCCAAATTTATATATTGTTATAAGTTTACGAGAGTTTGTCCTGGGCGGTGCGGTGGTGGGTAAATATCGCGCCAAGTTCCGATAATTTGTATGTACGAGATCAAAAGTCATTGTAGCGGAATTAGGTCGGCATATTCGGTATCTGCCGCTCATACGATACAACCATAAAACAGCTATGCCGTCGCGTATCATGCAGTATTGTGAATTTTCAGCAGCCCACAGCCCATAGGCAGTAATGAGGGCTTGTTTACACCATCTGTGTAACGATCATACGGATGTCCATTGGCGTCCGTAGGCTCCAATACAATATAAAAAAAAATCAATACAAGCTTTTAAAAAAAAACCAGACAGACATACATATGTATATATGTCTGTTTGTTTGAATTTAATAAGCTCCGAAACTATGGAACCGATTTGAAAAGTTATCATATATAATCTGTGTTAAACACATGTTATATAACATTTTCTAAAATGTTACAGATCAGTGTGAATACTTCGATAATATAACCGAAGGTGCGAAAAAAATATCAAAATGTATCCTTATATAGTCGCAGAAGTTAGTGACCACTAGCTGCCCTTACGTACGTTGTTCCATATATATTGCAGCGAGCTCATATTATTTATTTATATCTATCTATACACAATATTATAAGTGATCATTGATTATTGATATGCTTAAAACGATAAGAGTTATACTACGCTAATTAGTATATATGTTGTTATTTATAATTTAATAAACGACGCAACCAAATTAATAGCTTCTGTGTTTGTGTGTGCGTCTTTTATTTTAAAAAATAGCTTTATATTTTATCACAGTACAATAACGGAAACTATAAACTCAAAAAGGAAGGAAGAGATTCATAAATCTAAATTTTGATTTACAATTTTAGGTACGTAATATAACGAGGGGTGATTGATAAATATCCGAAACGACAAAGAAAAACTTTAATATTCTATTTAAAACAATTTTATTGTTCAACGTAGTTTCCTTCCGCCTCGATGGATTTAGTCCAGCGCTTCTCCAATGCCGTTACACCAGTGTGATAACATGTTTTCTCTAGCCCCTCAAAATATTCGTCTACGGCGAAAGTGACTTCTCATTTGATGTAAATCTTCAGCCATGTAACCATTTCATGAGATTTGAGAGTCAGGAAAGTCTCACGGGGCCCGATCTATGGAACAGGGGGGACGCGGTAACAATTTAAACCGCAATTCATCGAGTTTGACAATTGTAACCCTTGACAAGTTCATAGGTGCTAGTCGCGGTGGAAAAAAAGAACTTTCTTTTTGGGTGAATGGGGCCGTTTCTTTCGGATTACTTCATAAAATTTTTGCAGCAAGCTTGCATATGTATTATGCACAAATATTTAATGTTTTTTTCTCTTTGCAAACAATCCACTAAAATAATCCCTCGAGCACCCCAAAATACAGTTGCCATCACTTCGCCGGCCGACAAAACACCTTTTGCTTTCCTTGACGCAGGTTTTCCGCACTCAGTCCAACGCTTAGGTCGATGTTTTGTTTCAGGGGTGTAGTGAATCCATGTTTCATCTTCTGTCACATTACGCCACAAAAACTAGTTAGTAGCACGCTTAAACAGCGCCAAACACTCCAACGAATCGTCCACTCGACGTTGCTTTTGGTTAACAGTGCAGACAGCAGACGCGGCGCCCATCGCGCGCAAAACTTTTCGCTTCCCAAATGTTAGTGTAAAATGTTAAAAACGTATTCAGAGGAAATGCTTAATATCTCTGCTATCTGCCGCAGCTTTAAGCGCCGATCATTCAAAGCGATTTTTTAAATCTTTTTATCATGTCCGGATTCGTGACTTCATTTGGACGGCCAGACCTGTTGGCGTTTTCGCAGCTCTGTCTCCCACGTTTAAAATCACCCACCCAGGTGTGGATTGTACTCAATGCAGGAGCATTATTACCTAAAACACTGTCTAGCTTGACTTTAATCTGGGTTGCGTTTTAAGACATTGTTGAGAAAATTTACGGCATAGAAATTCTAGATCCCCTCACACAAATATATCAGTCCGAATAAATTAAAATTTGGCGTTGTATTTTCGAAAATATGATAGAATATAATGTAATAATTTTTGTTTGCCTATCTTTTTTTTTTAAGTTCGTCGTTTCAGCCATTTATCAATCAGCCTGGTAGGTCTTACGGTCGGGATGTATGCTAACGCGTCTCGGGCACTGCCACCAAGCTAACGAGAGAGAACAGTGTTGGTGCTTTAGTTGGTATTCAGTTTATTTTAGTGTACCTCGAGCATAGAGATAATATATATAGAGAAGGGATGCCATAGTCAGTTATATGAAGGCGACTGATCGTCTTGCAGAATGGAGAAGAAAAATGTGAACTGTACACACTCAATGACGTCATAAGCGCTAACACCAAGGCGCAGAAATGCTGAATCACTACAGCAGGCACATATAAATAGACAAATTAATAATAAAGGTCTTGTGCCATCGACAGGAAGAAGAATACTATAAACTAGAATAAAAAAATTGTAAATGACTTAGGTGGAATTCGAACCCGCGAACCCTCCGGCGTAGCACGCGGACAGACCGCCACGTTGCCAACTGAGCCAGCCGGTCTTCCACGGTCTGCCATTTGGTTACGACCCTGCGAATGAAATTTCTTGTTATACGCAGGTCTATGAGGTCGCAGGTGCCTTTTGTGTTATGAATATAAGTCAACACTTCATACGTTCAAATCCGTCCAGCCCTCAGGCTGTATCAGGGAACATATAACGCTACACACAAAAAACATACGCTCGAAAGAAAGTAACGCTCCTAACGCAGTCGGGTATAAGATGATTTATCATTATAACTTCCTTATTCTAGTAGCGTGTTTTAAACACTCATAACAGTAATAACATCTGTGAACTTGTCACACCACGTTCGCCCAGTCCTGTGATAAGTACCGTAAGGACTTGTGTTATTGTTTATATATATATACACATTATACATAGATAAACATCCATGACCTAGGCGGGATTCGAACCCGTGATATCTGGCGTAACACGCGGACACACCCACATTACGAACTGAGCCAGCCGGTCGTCACTCATAAAAATAGAAATATATTAGGTATATGTATTGATAGCGGGTGAAGGTTCAGCCAACAGATATTACATTTCCATAAATTCTTAAAATAATATAAGCAAAAGCTCGCGGATATTTACTCACGTTTTCCGCTACACTACATCTTACATAACACACACACACACACACACACAC
>JAFELO010000236.1:7559-26407 GCA_017140195.1 Eumaeus atala | reverse complement strand
AAAATAAGGGACCATTTTTAATAACGAGTATGTCCTCCTCTCTTAGCAATACACTCCAAAAGCCTCGTATGCATACTCGGGATTAAATTCCACACGTTTTCATATGGAATCTCCTCCCAAGCATTTTTTAAAGCGTCAATCAGCTGCTGTTGGTTTTAGACCCCTTGCTCATTCTCTCTAACTTTTCGTTTCAATTGGTCCCACAATTGCTCGATTGGATTTAAATCTGGACTGTTAGCTGGCCATGGTAATACCTCAATATGAGACCCTTCAAGGACAGTTTGGGTTGATCGAGCTGTGTGTGCACGGGCATTATCATGCATCAGGATGAATCCAGGCCCCACTCGCTGTGCAAATGGATTCACTTGAGGCCTGATGACGTCCTCGATGTAACGTTCTGCAGTTACGGTACCCGAATTTAAAATGGTGAGTTCGGTTTTACCGTGTAAACCAATCCCACCCCACCAATCCACCATTACGTTGGGACCACCGAAACGGTCAACTTCGTGAATGCAGGACTCCGAAAACCGCTCGCCGCGTCGTCTCCACACTCTAACACGCCGATCATCATTAAGAAATTTTACTTTGAACTCGTCTGTCAAAAGCACCTCGCCCCACTGATTAATCCCTTAGTTCAAATACTGACGGGAGGATCTTAATCGGTTTGCACGTTGAAACCTGCTCAGAGGAATTCGAGCAACTTGTCGTCTTGACGTTTGCTGGTCTTCGTGCAATCGATTACGTATAGTTTGATCACTGACACGGGTACCCGTCGTCAGCCGCAGGTGGAGCTGTAACTTACGGGCCGTTACTGTACGGTCACGACGAGCACTTAGTTGGATGTACCGATCCTCATGAGTAATTGTTACGCGAACTCTACCTGAACCAGGTCTCCTGCAACACTGCCAGTGTCTTGGAAGCGATCCCATACATTTTGGACAGATCTTCGAGAAAAACCCAACTGTGAGCCCACGTAACGCTGAGAACGTCCTTCTTGAATCATAGTTATGGCTCTGGTTGCTGTAATTGTATTCATGTGCCTTCGTACTGGTGGCATGATTAACGCGAGATGATCAATGAATCAATTAAAATTGAAAAAAATATACTTTTTTCCTAAAATAACCGAAACAAGTTAAGAAGACAATCAAAAAAAAAAAAAACAAAAACAACATCCAATTATTTTTTTATTAAAATGACTGCCAATACTTTCAAATTAGGAACACGAACACATAAAACAGAAAAGGCATAAAAGAGATCAAACACCAAAGAGTTCGTAATATGAATATAATGCTACTTATCAGTTACTTTCAGTTTACTAAACTGCACTTAAATGTAAATAAACTAGTGGCCCTTATTTTGTTTTGAGTAGTATATATAACGCATATTTAATATATAGCCAGCTGTATTTTTGCTTTATGGAATCTGAAATGGTAATATAAAACACTAATGCTTTTAGTAATTTTATTCTGAATTCGCTGAAAAAGATTTTGACCAAATGTAAACTTTATTTCAAAACGTGTCTTGCAAAAGTGAGTGCATGTGTGCGGGCAGTGATGTGTGTACCGTTTCATTCCATTGAAATAGAACATCTAATTCACATTAATTGTTTATTGAAGTTCTTATTAGTCTTCTGCACATCTTCTTCATATAACCTTCAACTGTACCAAATTACATATGCTTCCACGCGCGCTTCCAACTATAAAAATGGATATCATTTTTTCTTCACGCATTCATATATTATATGTTTTACTGTTTGATAAAAAGATACGTTGAGACAGGACAGATTTTGCTCTCCACCACGGTTCAAGCCTTGTCGTGGCGGTAGGGCACAGTAGGTTGGGGGTGAACACCTTGGGCGAAACTTATTGGACGGAGGAGGCGAGTGCTCTTTGTACCTCTCTTATAAGAAGAGGGGACTAAAGAGCAGGAGGCGGAGCCGCTTTTTGCCCCCCTCCCCCCTTATAAGTAGAGTGGACATAAGAGCAAAAGAAGTCGGCGCTTTTGCGCACGGAGCAAAGAGCGAGGATGAGAACCTCACCCCATTGCACTATCCCAAAGTTGGTGGGGCAGTCCTGTGGTGCGGGGCAACCCCGTCTGTGGAGGTGGCGTCGGTCCCTTAGGGGGCTGACTAGCCCACGAGCTGCCCTGATTTGTTGCCCCGTGTTTATTTTTGTGGGTATTCAGCACTAAATGTGTCGAGCCCGACACAGAACTGGACCCCACCCAGGGAAAGTGAAGGCACGTAAATGAGTTTCCCCCCAACAACAAAAAAAGGGACAGAGTTTGCTGAGTATTCAGTATTCATGTAGTAGAAATAACAAAATATTATTCATTTCCGATTCATGGTAAGACTTGAGCAGTCGTCCTCTACATTGATGTATCACGGTGCATGAATGAATCCCACAATAACGGTTCTCACCAGGAAATGACTCACTGACAGATGTTACAGTTTATTTCATTACTCTGGAGTAACGATATCTGTTACAAACCTATCGCTGTTCTATGTCTGTAGAATATATTTGATGTCCAATGCTGCGCCTACATCGCGAAAAAAATAAAGAAAAAACACGCTATTTATATAGAATAGGGGCAACCGAGAAACGGATCCTTTCCACGAGTACCGACGCCCATGAACATCCACATAGTTAACCATACCAATACGTTACCCTCCTTCGCCACCCGCGATGGGCCGCCGGCTACTCACAAACCGCATGAAACGCGACACTATCTTCAGGGTTACTAAACGGCGGTATTATGTGAAGAGAAACAATGCCAGATTCTTAAATAATTTTTACTGTAGAAGAGGTGTATCTACTAGCATTGCTTTTTTTCAGTTAGCAGTCGGTATCTTGGTCTTCCAATTAGTATTTTTATTTTTTATTTTTAAGTTTCTGTTAAAGTTAAAACTACAATTGGACTACATTATACATATGCTTATGCAATCGTCGTTTAAAAATGTACACTTCGATACGATATTAGACGTGTATGTTAAGAAAAGGGAATCAAACCTCATGAAGTTGCATCAACAATCTGCAATTCTGTTTCTTTATCTTTTTTTAATGTACCTCTTGGCACTAGCGTCATTAAGATGAACCAAACATCACATCATGCGTGACAGTCCGCCAAGCCTTTCAGGATATGGGAGGGAACATAGGAATCCATACACATACATACACACACAAACTCACCTGTGCTAAATTTTTTCTATAGTATAGGGGCACAAACGAGAAATCGGAGCCTGCCAACGAGTACCGACGCCCATGGACATCGGTATAATTATGCCGATGCGTTGCCCTCCTTTTCACCTCCCCTCCCCAAAGGGGCACCGGCTACTCACAAACCGCACGAAGCGCGACACGAAACGCGCGTACGTGTGACTTTACGGCAGTATCAAGCGAGCGGGAGGTACCTCCCCGATCGTGCCGGCCCGATTCTGTTGCATAGGAGCACATAGGGGCATAGCACTACCTCCTCCTATGCAGCACGGCACTACCTCTTACAATTATAGAACAAAAATTAACCAAATAACACCAAACACACATACAAACTTTCGCATTTTAAAGCTCATATAGGATACTGAAAGCGATGCAGGCTGATGACGATAGTCTAGTTTAACTTTTTAGATATAACATAAAATGAGCAAGCGGTGTTTTGTGCTGCATTGCACCCGAATTATGTCGGCACGCCTCCTCTCGAACACTCACACGAACCCTCCGTAAACTGACAGCCATGCTGTCGCGTTTCGTGCATTTGTGAATAGCCGTTGGCCGAGGGGATGAGGGTAACACATCTACCACGCATGACAATAATGCGGATGTCTATGGGCATCGTTAGTAGTCAAAAGTTCTGATTGTTCGTTTGTCCCCTAATACTATGAATAAAATTTGGCTAAAGTGGTTCTATAAGTAAAAAAACACTGCACCTGGCATGCGGTCGCAATTCAATGGCGGGGCTAATAAAAAAAAAACAATAAATAGGTTACTTTACCTGTGTCGCCAGGATTAAATTTTCTCCGGCTGCTCACAAACCGCGCGAAACCCGGCTACAACACAGCCATCACATATATCTTATGAACGGTAAAGCACACATTGAAGTCCGAGATATTTTTTTTTCTTTTAATCTTTATTTTATTAATTCAGATTAAGTCCGCCTTACATCTACTGGAAAACTAATTATAAACTTAACTCTAAATCCCTTATGTATATCGAATGGATAACAAAACTTAAGAATCTGTCACTAAATTCTAATTTAAAATTAAAACTGACGATATTATGTATAAGAAAGAAACGTTGAAGTCCGAGATCTTAAAACAATAAGAAATATTCGCACAAGAATATGCATAATACGCCATGCATAATATGGACTTTGGGCTCCCTTCATAAATACTTATGTTTGTGACAGCGTAACTCATTTGTCCTTCAGCCAAGAACTTGTTTTTCCGAATACGTAACGAAGTTAACAATACAAACATAAAAAAATGGATATATACATTTTTTCGTTCATGTTTCGGGCTTGACCATAGCACATGGCTGATAAGGAATTTAATTTTTTAAGTCAGTGCATTGTCTATTCCATTTAGATGGTAGAAAATCTTTATTTTCCATTATAAAGCTGATATTTGCTACATATCCTATATATCCGGGTAAGCTATGACTGGTGCGTGGATTATGCGCGTCGCTAATTAATTATATTTGTAAATGATCAACGTTCTGTTTCGTTTGCAACAGCTTCAACGATTTGGATCGGTTACGATTCAATGGATTTTTGGTATTGGATTTATTTATAAATTTTATTTTATAGTAGTCACGGATATTTTATGAAATGTGGTAAACATTAATTTTAATTTCAGTCTCGTAAACATTACACGTCACCATGTCAATAATTCAATTTATGACAGAACAACGCGGCCACGGGAACGACACAGCCAGTTGTCAATAATTTCATCAGCTATGTAAAGGATTTCATTTGTTTTTTTTTTCACACCTTCGGTTATATTATCGAAGTTTTCATATTGATCTCTAACGTATTAGAAAATGTTATATAGCCTACGTTCATCACAGATAATGGTATGATTGTTATGGTAAAAGAATTTTAAATTGGTCCACTAGTTCATAGCCTTTTTTTGTTGACGAGGGGGGAAACACATTTACGCGCCTTCATCGACGCTGGGTGGGGTCCAGTGGTGTGTGGGACTAGCGGCACATGATAGTGCCGGATACCCACAAAAACCACCGCGAGTGCCATCAGTGGCGACCTTGGCGAGGTGCCCCGGAACAACAATCGTCAGGGCACCTCGAGGGCTAGTCAGCCCCCTAAGGGATCAACTCCACCTCCACAGATGGGGTTGCCCAGCATCAAGGGACAGCCTCACCGCCTTTGGGACAGTGCAATCGGGTGAGGTTCCCATCCTCGCCCCTTGCTTAGGTCCCCTCTTCTCATAAGAGGGGTACCGAGAGCGATTCCTCATTCTGATCTTTAAGCCCCCTCTTCTTACAAGAGTGGTGCAAAGATCCTCCTTTTGGAGCAAAGACCCCCCTTCCAATTGGCTTCGCCTGGTTTCACCCGAGGCTACTATGCCCTACCGCCACGACAAGGCTTGAACCATGGTGGGGACTAGTTCGGAGCGTGTTGAATGTAAAACAAACAAAAAATTAAATATTTCATTTTTATAATGTATGCATAAATATAGAAATGAATTTTGTACTTAAATGATACTATATAAAGCTAAAATAAAATAGCAGTACGAAATATTATATCCAGGAAAATCGTTGGTACTTTAGTGTGTTCCAAAAAAATATTTTCCTGAACAAACAAGTTACAAGAATATACGAGTCAAGAACATTCCGAATTTGTGTGTGTTAAACCATAAATATGATATGGGGCGGGGCATTTGTCTTTGTGAAGACGAATTACCTCTGCCGAGAATTGCGCCGGGTTGCAATACTATAAATAACCGTTATCGTGTCACAGAGACAGGAAAAAATTCACTTATTGTTTTTGCAAGACCAATTGAGGTTTCCTACGGCAGTTGTTAGTGATGCTATTTTCGATATTTCACAAGTTATCGTGACGTTTTTATGTGAATTGATAACGGTGGAATGTGATATCATCTCCTTGGATCCCTATGACAGTCAATTGTTTACAGGGGGCCAATTATTTTTTCCATTCACCTCGTAAGGCGGCATGCTTGTAAACATACGGCATGAAGCTTTTTATAAATAACGTTTGAAAAAATATTTTTAATCTTACTGCATTAGTAGTGCCTATCAATAAATACAGATAGATGTAAAAACATTGGATATGTATTACGGTCCCTTACATTATCTTCCTGTTGGATCATTCCAGAATTCACAAAGTATGCCAAATTATTGCTAGTCCTGTGATTATTAATCAAATAATGCCAAAAATTTAATAAATTATTACTAATCATTTCGTATAGTTTTTGGGATAATTTAGCAGTCATAAATGACCGAATCGTTTAAAATTTCAATTACTGCAGTTTATTATAATTTAAAAAATTGTTTAGACAACTTAGGTAACATAACAAGTACTTAAACGAAAGATAAAAGAATAGATAATTTAGGTAAGCGTTTATCCTTATCTCTTGCCCATAAACATGTTAAAATGTTCTTTTTTAATTTATTACAATCGGGCTAGTTACACTTTTGTATAAAGACTCCTCAATTTTGATTGTTCAATCACCATTACTTCCCTTCGATATTGGCTATTGCCATAAATATTGCTACATTGAAAAATATAGCGGAAAATATCTGAAAATCGGACAGACGGATATATCAAAGTGCTTACTTCGATATACCCACGTCAATCGGTTGTCTATATCTCTACATCGTTAGAGCAGTGGACTGAACACTTCAAACATCCGTAAATATTATTTTTTTATAATACAGGAGGGCTAACGAGCAATCAGAGCCTTCTACGACTACCGACGCTCATGAACATCCTCATAACTACTATGCCGATGCGTTGCCCACCTTTCCTTCCCCTTGGGCCACCGGCTACTCACAAACCCCGCGAGAGACGAAACCGAGGGTGTCACTTTACGGGCTCTTAAGTGTATACCACATACATACAATTTTACACAATCTTATTATAATTTCCCCATGATTTTATCCGGGTAAAATCAAAAAATATCGTTTTATTCAGAATAACAAGTTATTTCTAATTATTCCAGATCGTAATCTACCCATATTTATGCATAATTTCAACGCAACCCGTTCAGAAAACACAAATACAAATATTCACATTTATAACATTAGTAGATTAATAGAATTGTGTAAAACTTATTTTTAAATCGAAGATTAAAAAAAAAGTCACACTCATTTTTTATGTTTATGAAAAAAGGATGTAATTGCATAAAAGTAGGGTTCATTCGCAAATAACTAGACTAGAATCAGAAAAATGCAACGTCACGTATCGTCCACCGTACCGTTTTATTGTACTTACAACAATTGCTTATTAATATTACAATTTGAGTGATTCCGACAAACATTGGACCACTAGCATTTATAAGGACAGATAATATCATCACTCGAATAAGATACATACGCGCATATTCCGTAGTCAGTCGCATTAGGATTTAGTGCAATATGTCTCTATTATAGACAACGGAGACGTATTAATCTTAATATGTGGAGAACCTTTGACGCCATATATGAGATTTATGGTTAACCTACTACTGAGTTGAAATACATTAATTCATTATGTATTGAACTTCCTATTCGGAATGATACTTCCACTGGATATCACGGACTGTTAAGTGACATGGAAATGGTCCATAATGGAATGACTGAGGTCTAACTTTGTAACTCTCTTAAGGACATTATCGACTCACTAACATGTAATTTGGTAAGAGAGTTTAGTATGTAAGGGATAGTGCTATAAGTACTTGCAGCCTTATAGTTTACATAATATTTTGTTAGTCCTTGTGGGGAATGCATGTTATATATTGAATATATTGTAAGCTTTTTGTACTATTCATGCATCAATCGATGATAAGCCATTGCCTAATGGCTAAATGGCACGTGAGACATTAAAGTGGTGGCTCACTAGAGGGAAGGAAGAAAAGAAGGATGTATCTGCGCAACGATTATGAGCGGTACCTAGTTAACAAATACTCGAATTACTCGTTTGTATTATCTTAGTCTTCGTCTTATTTAGGTGACCAGACGGTTCGTTTTCATCTAATACAATTAACTAAAATTATTCATTTAATAATTGATCAAGTCGTGTATTGTTCCTAAGCATCAAAATAACTTTTGCACAGACAATATGCATTTATTCAGAGGAATTGATCTCGTGTGAATTGCCATAAAAACGAGGGATGGATCTGTCTATATACACAAATGAACAGGTGTTGAAACATCAAAGGTGTTTTGTTCAATTTTGTTTATCAAGCAACATTTAGTTAACAAGCAAGATTAGTAGAAAATACATAAGGAGTATTCAATTTATCTGTTCACACCTTCATCCTATATAGTTTCTTGGCTGCGTCATGGTCTAGTGGCGAGCATGTCCCGGGTTCCAGTCCCGGGTAGGACAAAAGTAATTTTACAATTTCTAATAGCAGTCCAAAGCCAGGAAGTTGGCGGTGTTGCAGCCCCCGTGCCTCGGGGAGCGTTTAGCCGTCGGTACTGCGTCTGATTTGTTTCCAAATTTAAAAATAATGATGACTAATAAACTTACATATACTATACCTATTATGTTATAATCATAAATTACTACGGGGAAGAAACACAACGGTGTACCTAAAATGATAATCACTCAGTTATATGATTGTGGTAGAACGACAATCCAAGTGTTATGTGGTCCTGTTAGGTGATGATGTTCCTCTATTTATCCCGACTTTCTGCTACTTACGCCTTGAGAGAACTTTACATTTAAGGTGCAGTGGGGTGACCAGCGAAGAGGTTTACACCCTTTTGGTCTCAAGTCTTCTGCTTTACTGTTAATGATCAGTTTCTGTTGGCCTTTGGTCTTTTACTTTGCTCTTAACGATCAGTTTCTGGAGGTCATAGCCAAGTTTCCTTGGTCAAAGAGTTTAGGCAGACGAAAGGGGGGCCCTTTCGTCTGCCTAAAATAGAAGACAACAATGTCTTCGCTACTGCGACAAATTGTTGAAAAAATTACAACACCAACACTGATAGTATTGGACCTTCCGAAAAAAAAAATGGTATCTTATCTCTTAACGTCAAAATGGCCGATTTTCTGTTATAAGTATCTGATTCGGGTCGGATGCTGTGTGAAGTTCACCACCACTTCAGAACGCTTACCCTTAATAAGCTGTAGCTGAATTGGGCTGGCTCGACCGTAGAGGTACCTCTCACTCACATAACATCGACGCAAAGTGATAATTTTGCTGTCGGGTGAAGTTGAAAGAGGACAATTCACCTGCATATGCGGATGTTAATGGGCGTCGGTAATCACCAAATGGTTCGGATTTTAGTTTGACCTCCTATGCTATAAAAATACGACTTCCTTATGAATGCAAGTATCTGAGTATTATTGCTTAAAATATCTATACTTATTGTTAGACAGAGCCCCCAAAAGCTGTCGGTCTGTATGTGACCGATTTTCTCAAATCAACCGAACAGACAGAGTATAGTTAGAATATCTATTCTTATTATTAAACAAGGTACCCAAAAACTGTGTGTCTGTGGAGCCGATTTTCTCAAATCTAGCGAACAGATTTTCATGCAATTTTCACTCTTAAATAGAGCAATTCCCGCAGAAGGTTTAAGTGTGTAATTTGGCTCCATTTATTCACGAGTGAAGCCAGGGCAGATCGCTAGTCAAAGATGAATAATTTGTCGATACATGTTCTAGACGCCCAGTTTACGCGAATGTTACTCTTTACAATAAAACTACTTTTACGGATTTTAATGCGGCTTATTAAGTTATTTAAATAGCCCGACATTTCAGAAGCTTAACAGCGACCATAGTCACGGTTGGCTAATATGACAGATGCCAAGATGTCACAAGTTATTAAAAAGTACCCAAAGAATTTCAATTGTCTAGCTGTTCCGACTTACTCAAACAGTATTTATTATATGTATATTGCTGCCTGTAGGTGCTATGTTTTGTTTTAGGTAGTATTATATTTACGTCTCCTAGCTTGTGTGTGTCATGTGAAGACGGTGTCTTCCTTCCTCTCTTCCTCCTTCGCCTCCATTGGCCCACCGGAACGTCACAAACCACACGGAACAGCATAGCCTGCTACATTAGGACGGTAGCATGTAATTACGTGCCTCTTCGAATTTGCCCGTCCAAATCGGCTGCAATGCAGCATGGAATTAATTCTTATAATTAGCATTTATGTTTCCGTTCTACTTCACAAAATTGCCTTGAAATATTTCTTATTTGTTATCTTTTTTATTTTCTCTCTCTTTCTCTCTACTCAATATTTTTAGTCTATTATAAAAAGTTCGAGTCAGTTGGATTCATGATTGGGAGACAGAAGGATCGTACAGAATTAGTAACATAAACTTTGATTCTAATTTCAGTATGACAAGAGTTCATCTAATTTGATTCCCGTTAACTTGTTTAATTTTAGTGAAAAGGTAAACAATGAAAGCTAAAGTACCAGTATTAAAGTTACAGTACTTTTTAGTAGTACTGAAATTTAAAGTACCCTTTTATTTCTATGCGTTACCTTCTTCGCGGGAGGATGCTTGCGTCGAAACATCCTTTTTAATGGTACTTTGCTACGAAAATTTTAATTTTTAATACTACGAGGGTGGATTGAAAATTATTTGGCCTAACATAGTTTCATTCAATTCTAAAAATCAAATCTACCCACATTATTCAGTTCAGTTCAGATCAGACTAGTTAATTGTGTGAAGTTCGAATCGTGTGCAATAATTAGATGTGATTTTATAAGAAGGTAAAGGCTTCAGTCTACTGGGACTCGAAGGGTGTCATGATTGATTCTCTTGAAATTAATTGACTATAAGCTCTGATTACTACTGTGTCTTAGTAGGTCGCTTACGAGAAGAAACAAAAGAAACGCGTCCAGGAAGGCTTAGAAGAAAAGTCCTGTTTCATCAGGATAATCCCCGTACTCACACGTCTGTGCAGTCAATGGCTGAAATCCACAGTTGTGGTTTTGAACTATTACCGCATCCGCCTTATTCACCTACGATCTGGCGCCGTCAGAGTTCTTTCTGTTTCCTAACCTAAAAACCACTTGGGAGGTCAAAGACTTTCTTCAGACGACGAGGTCAAAACAGCAGTAGACGCATATTTTGACTCTAAGGAAGAACTATTTTTTCAACGGTCTAAATGCTTTAAGTGGGAGATGGCAAAAGTGCATCGAACTTGATGGTGATTATGTAGAAAAATAAAAATATAACTGCTTTAGTAAGAGTACCGAACATAGAGTTGATATAGATATACGGCGCGCACTGCTCACAGTGAATATAAAGAGACGGACAATAAACCACATTTTTTTTAATATTTCTATTTCGACTTAAACGCACGCGTCCGAGCCGGCTTCACTTTTATCATCTCTGTGGTACCGACAACTGACTTCATGTATAGTGCGTAGTGCGTTCAGAGTTATTTTATCTCTTCCTTTTTTAGCGCTTAGTGTTATACGTTATCTTTTGTCACCTCATACAAAATGCGGATAGGCAATGGCAAGTATCACAACATAAGTGTTATTTTTATATTCTCTTTACTGACAAAAATTATTTAGATAATACAATGTTAATAAGTTTACATTAAACTTATGCCTAAGTGTGTTTAATAATGTGCGAACAGCAATATCGTTTTTTCTAATAAGGGTGCTTATCTTATTGTTTCAGTTACCCACGTTTTTAATATAAAAAAAAACTTAATTTTGATATTTGTATATTGTATTTTAATAATAAAATTCTATTATGTGTTTCTTAAATTATAGAATTAATGCAAAACTGTGCGATATGTGGTCCTGTTACTAACATATCCTGGACATTCTATAATGGCGGCCGAAAGCACTCGCAGAAGTTTTTAAGAGTAGCAGCAGAACCCGACGCACCCTTCCGGCTCACGTACGGCTGATTGGATGACGCATAAAGCATTTTCCCTGCGACAAAAAAAAAAAACAAAGATCTGTGTGATACTACAGTATATTCTTATATATTACTACCAGTTTACTGTCTAATCCCTATTAGTAACAGTATTGTTTAGCCGAAGTAATAACCAGACAAAATAAGTCTGAACCATTTATAGTAAATAGCTGTATGATGTAAGCATTAACTGCCATAGTGACACACTATACCTACAACATATTTTATGTACACGGAAAGAATGTCGATAATTCTCGAGTGCTGTGTTACGAGTTAAAATTGAAAATGTATTGTCTACAGCATTGACAACAACTAAATATATTTATACTTCTGTGCCAGTTTGTGTGAATTCCAATCATAGCGTGTCGGCTCGGAGTCGAAGGGAATAGTATAACGAACGTGTACAGCTGACCACTGTGCGTGGCAGTAACTCCGATGATTTACGACGTTCCCCGTTCTTGAGAGACGGAATTGTAAACAGATCACGTTAATTGCTGAGAATAAAGATGTAGTGATCACCTGGACGTCATTCAAACTGTTGACGTAGCATTTATGGCATATAGTAGGTAGTGCCATGCTGCACTGCAGCTAAAGTGAGCCGGCACGGGGAGGTACATCTCGCTCACAAGATACCTCCGTAAAATGATACCTATGTTGTCGTGCAGTGTGTGAGTTTATGTTGACCCATGGAGGCCATAAAATCTAATGCATATTGTTTATGCCTGCTTCAATTCTACGCATAAATTACAAGTGTGTCAAATTTCTTACTCCTACGTCAGCGCAATTTCCGTAAAAGGAAATCCAAAGCGTTTGCATCACGTGTTAACGTATAGATGTGACCTACTAACCATCGTCGCATTTGGACTACCCCATTTTCTCATTCAATTGCTTCATGCTAGCATTCAGTAGCCTTTTAAATAATAAAAAGCAATAAGTTTTATGTATCCCTGGTATACCACTAGATAAATGTTAGACCCTAACAATTTATCGAAGGGCTCAGCACATTAATCTATTCAAGGGAAAGCCAATTTTATTGTGATAAAGTGGTGTTATAAAACAACTCCATTTAAATATTCACTTTAGACTGTTAAGCTGTTACGACCAACGCCCAGTAGCTATGATTTAAGAAATGATTTATTTGAACACAACTGTTATGTCATCTTCGGCATTTACCTTTCCACTGTTTCTTTTTAAATAAACCTAAAAATACATACTTTAGCGACTAAAAAGGCAATCTTTATAAAAATCATATACAAATTAATCAATGCAATTAGAATTGTACTGCACCAGGCTACGATGACCTGTCTTGCAGACAACGGATGGGAGCGAGGGTAAGGCGTGATGCCAACTTATACCGCCTTCCTAACCGGTATTAGGGCTCAACTTGGGAACTTTCATTGCCCAATATCGACTTCACACTCCTCCCCCCGGGTTGAACTAGGCCTCTTGTCTTGAACTATGCTGACGATGGAGCCTAGTAGCCGGGGGTGAACCGAGGGGAGCCATTTGAACCGATGGGAATGCTGACGGCGGGTAATAGCAACCGCAGAGTTTTAGTGCGATTCGGGTTCCATCGCGAGTCCTACACACAATCGGACCCCATATGGGTTCAGTGCCAGTAAGTGTAATTCTCCGCGAAAAAAGTCTACGATACCTCTACTAAGCTAATAAATAAAATACGATTTATTGCTCATGCCACGAATCACACTAGACGTGTTACACGTGTCGATTAAACTCAGGTAATGAGCACCTGAGTAAATACCACAATCTTTCTCATATTGATGAGGAAGATCTTACATATTTGAATAATACAATATATTGATATTACAATATATTAATATTAGAATTTTATCATTATGAAAATACTTAAGTTTATCAGCGCATATTTCCAACGTGGGCAACAATAATAGATTTTGTGTAAAGCAAAGATAATAAAGTAAATACACATTTACTCGTATATATGTTTCCTCAGAAGAAGAATGGTGACAGGCAGACAGCTAATAATTAACTAGTACCGTACGGAAACAAAATGTGCATCTATGCCATCCTTTTTCCGTATAATCCAATTCTGATATTAAATGAACATCGCAAAAAGGAGTTGTACAAATGTATACCTACATTATTGCTATTAAAACCAAAAAAGGCGACACTAGTGATTTTGTCAAGTAATTTTATATGTTACATTGTCAAACGGCCAGGTTATACCAGGTGCCATAACAAGCAGCCGACCCCCGTCCGCCATATAAAGGGGATATGGACAGATTGAACAAAAAAGAAGCGATTTAGTGGCTTTCTAAACCGTAGGTATATTTCTTATTTATAGAAACCCTAAATTAATTGTTTTCTTAACAAAGATTTAAACCCGTGCTATGTTTTTTAAGTAAAGAAATATATGAGTGAGTTTTAAAATCTTGTGTTCAAGTTAAGAATGTAAATCACCAATTTTGAAAATTCCAAAATGTTTTTCAGGTAAAACTCTCAATTCACGACGAAACATCTATAAAAAACACTATGGATTTGTTATTATAGAGTGTGGCATTAAAATGTGCGTGCCCAAAACTGGAACAGAGCCGAAAAAGATTTGTCACTGATTTTATTACATATACGTGTACTATCATATAAGTAACAATAAAAACACCAGGAATACAAATCTTTGATGTCATTCGATTGATATAAAAGGTGGGTGCGTTTAGGTAATTAACTTGGGCGGGACTAAATTGCCTTTTTCGTATATCATGTGCGTTGTACACGGCTGTCACTCGATACTGGCCAGTGATTTAAAAGAACACTTTTGTGTAGCTATTAATTGTTATTGGGCAGTGGCGTAGCTAGGCGAGGGTAAGTCAGAGCCGCAACAACGACAATTATGTAATAGCTTATATTATTAAATAATTGCCGTGGTTCAAATGATTAGTGTCCGGAGACATCCGCAAAATTGTTATCATTTCCTTTTCTCCTAAGGGCCATCGGTTTCAATTTATTTTTTTATATAGAGGGAGAAACGAGTAATCGGAGCCTACTTATGACTGACTACCCACACCCATGCACATTAGAATAATTATCATGCGGGTGCGTTGCCCATATTTCCACCTCCCATTGTCACTGTTAGCTATTACTTTGGGGCGGTCTTATGTGGTCAAAAGATACCTCCCCGGTCGTGAATTCAATGCATGCTGTACAAATTTATCTTTGGGAGAACTGAGTTAACCAGTGACATACTTCAAAAAAGTATTCGACAGTAATAATTACCTTTGTATACCACTATCTGACATCTACAAATAGATGAATGTGTGGGCCTGACTGATGATGGGGCTGCGGTCACTTTCAAACTAGTCCATGCCTGAGGCCGCTACAATATTATGTCAGCAAAAATCAGAACAAAATATTTCTTGCCTTCCTTCTTCTACCCGTGAAAAGACGCGATACAATTGCTTGAAGGCTTACTCCTCGTGTTAAGTGTAATACTTTATAAAGGGCGTCAATAGTCACTAAACAACACTAAAAACCACTAACAACTGCACAGATAATAGTTATGTTGGTGCTTGGCTCACCTTCACTCCATCCCTTCCAATGGGTCACTAGCTACACACAAACTGGTGCAAGTAAGGGGTAGTGCCAATGCCTATTAAGAGGAAGTGTCATGCTGATTTGCGGCTAAATTGGTAGGAGCGGGTATGCACCTCGCGCTCGCATAACACGATTGTAAAGTATTAGTTATGCTGCCGCGTTTTATGCACTTTGTGAGTAGCCAGTGGCCCATTGAAGCCACAGGGCAATGGGCTACCGGTCTCCTGTCAACGCATCTGCTTGACTATAATGTGGATGTCTATGAATATCGGTAGTAGTCGAAAGGAAACAATAGCTATACCCTCTATACTAAGTACAAATAAAAGGACATGTGGCTACGAGAGCCTATGGTATAGATATTATTCCAGTTCCCGTATTTCTGACAAGAATTTTCGTCCGATCATTCAACAGTCCTTTGGTGGATTATACGTTAAATGTACTTAATTGTAGCTTTAATATTTCATGTTCGTAATATTCTGGCCCTGTAAGTTAAATGAGTACCAAATAAAACTGTGCCGTGATCAAATTAAAACTTTATCAAGTTAATTTGGAAACATCGTTTTCTTTATTGCGGGTGCCCTAGTTTAGTTTTTGGTGTGTAGAGTATAATTTTAGGAGCTTTACTTTTGTTTATGTAAGTATTTGCCTGTAAGTATATTATGTCTCCCTATCGATTGATGCGAGTAGCAGGAGATCGGTCGTCTTGGCTTTCACTAAGAGAGGCCTATGTCCAGCAGTGGACTGATAAGGGCTGATAATGACGATGATAATACTATAAGAGGGCGTAATTATTAATTTTTAGATAAATAATAGACGCGTTTTATAATACATATTTGTCAAGTTTCTTTTATATAAATATGGCCACGTGACATACGTCTAGCCAGTTATAAAAACTTACAAGTAAGGACCCAGGGTCATATCCGTAAGATGAGAGCTTAGATTATCCTAGAATAAATAAAAACGCCATCTTTAGAGGGTCTAACAATAAATTAAATATTGATCACGGCTTTTGCTGTTTCGAGCGCGAATTAAACCGCCCGTCAGAGGGGGGCGGGTGAGAAGGCCGGAATCATATTGACATCATTATCATTATGACGGTGCGCGCGCCGTCTCACTTGTGTGAATAGGGGGACCGTCTCCTTCTATTCGGTCCCAAAAATAATCACTATAGGGTACGCTCACAAACAACCTGGTACAACTCTTCCCACCTGCGGTAAAAGAGGGGGTATGTCATGTGCAATAGCGTCGCCAGCCAATAGCAGGTCCTTTCGAAAAAATCGTTATTGTGGCAAAGGGTGACGTTATTATTGTGAGACAATGAGATGGAAAATGAAGCACCCTCCTCGTGCTTCATTTTCCATCTCACCGTCTCAACTCGGTAGGAGGACAGTCATAGGATTATATTAACAGGACAGCATATCCTACATTACTTCTACCCCTATTTTGGGCTACGCCACATCACTCCTGCGTGCCCGCAGATTTGTGTCGGAGCCCTTTGTCTAACTTTTAAGGTAATTTAATTATTAACGAAATTGTGAGTTGTATTACAAGTCTTCACGTGCATGAGTTAACCTAATTTTTTTTAGTGCGGGACATTCGAAGCCTTTCTTCAAGCGCCACGCTAAAGCTTTCCAAGCGTGACACACGCAGATGGTGGTGCACGCTGCGAAACTTCGACATAATCGATGGCACAAATTAATCGCAACACGCTACAGTCTTTAGTGATGGGCACTTAGCGATGACTTTTTATAGTATATGGGAGAAAACAAGCAGTCAGAGGTTTTTAAAAACTACAGACGCTACCCCGATTATGGACCACAAGGAATTCATAAATCAAACCCTGCTCCCGGATCCGCATTGTACATAACGATTAGACGGAAAAAAATTGCTCTAATATTAAGAAGAATCCATTGATTTTTTGCATGAAGTGATTTATCCTCAAAATAACAGTAAAGTTAATATTAGAAAATTTTATAAAGTTTCATGGTAGAAGTCTTTTAGGAAGAGCCTGATTAATATTGTGATTGATGACTGTTTAGTGAATAGGAATACTTTAGGGAGCGATTAAAAGACGAAGGAAGTGGCGTGGTCTCTTATCGCACACACGGGCTTTACAATCTTCACGTCGTAAATGTGATTAATTGCTATTAACACTAACATTTTAAATGTGAAATTTGATCCATAAATGATCAAGTAAAAGGCTGAATGGTTAAGTTGATACGTTCTACCGTATTGGAGTTCTTAGAAAGGTCTTTGTTGTAATAAGTAAAGATCGACAAGGATGGATGGATAAGTAAAGATCGACAAGGATTAAAAGGAATGAATGATAATAATAAATCGAACCAACGCCCTAATAACTAGATATCCCGCTTTTAACTAAACATTGACATATTACTTTTAACGTTTATACTGTATAGGTAAGTAAGTGTACGTGAACATCTCAAAACTGTCCGTATAAAAGGTATAAAATCATACGCGTAAGGGTGACTTTGCAACAAATGTCTTTAAATTATGCATTTATGTCGAATCAGCCTTGCAAAAAATTGCGATTAAGTTTGTTTTTGCAAAAATATATGTATAAGTAAACTCACGAATGCTTTGGATTATTTTGGGGTGGTTTCGCTGTGTTAATTACCTAATTCGCGGTCTGTATAGCTTTGGAGTCAGCGAATTTGCTACATCATATAGGAAAGTTTCTGACCCATTGACATTGGAAATATGGGTGAACTAAAATATCGAATAGTATAAAAATCTTCAGTTACTCAGTGAATGATAGACGGCGCAAAGTCGAAACTACTACTGAACGAAAGAACCTAAAACTTGTCATGTATGTGTCTTGAAGAGTTGTAGGAAGCACTATGCCAGTATTTTTGGATATCTCAACCTGAAGGGGTGAAAATGAAGAAAAACTTTTATATGAAAGTTCTACGCCGTTGCAGTTAGTAGAGTAATATAAGTATATCTATGTCTATACTAATATTAAAAGCGGGAAACATTTGATTGTTTGTATCCTTGCCTTGAATAGGCTCCGAAAGTGCTTGACCGATTTGAAAAACTATTTTAACTCTACATTATGTGAACTCTACATTATCTGTGATATATGTATACAACATCTTATAAAACGTTTTGATCATTATGAAAACTTCGATAATGTAACCAAAATGTGTAAAAAAAAATATCAAAGTAGATCATGGCCCATTGGAGGGGGCGGGGGGG
>JAFELO010000235.1:627055-637744 GCA_017140195.1 Eumaeus atala | reverse complement strand
TGATGAGAGGTTCTATATGTAACAGTAAAAAACGTTCTACTTTCATTTGTTACATTAGGTGATGATGTGCTTAGGAGTTTATTTATCTTTGCATATTTACGGCAATTCAGTATTCTAGAGGGACCAACGCTACTCCAACGGAGGCATTATCCTTATAGAACAGAACTCCCCAAATATTCCGGGACAATGCAATTAGGTTCCCATCCTTGCTTCTTGTACCGTGACTAGAGCGCCTTCCCCTACTCTTCTTACAAGTGTGCTAAGAGCATCTCATTCAATTCAATTGCTGCGCTTAAACTGTCTTCTCACCTTAGTATACTGAGTAACATCACGTCAAGACTCGAACGAGTAGGGAATATGACCGTTTCCCTGCTGGACATATCTAACAAGACGACTACTCCACGTCTTCCCACCTGGTCCTCGGTCTGTCCTTCTAAACGCAGCTGCCACTCCAGATACAAATTGGCCTATGAGCCCTAGATCCTTCTGAGTTTTGTTGAGTTGATCCCATTTCCACTTCAACAACCGGTTCATAGTCAAAAAATATCTATCATACGACCTTACAATATTCTAATAGAAATTAGAAACGCTTACCGGTTTCAACCCTACAATTTTCTAGGAATAGGGATTAATAGGAAACTTTTGACGACTACCGATACCCAAAGATCCGCATTATTGTTATGCAGATGCGATGCCTCCTCCTCCCTTTTGCCTGATTATATACAGCTTGGAATGAAAAGCTTGTTCTTAATATGTATGTATACAAAAATTCTCCTGTACGGTAATGACCACCATTTCAGTTAGCCGACAAACGCCGCGTACGCACGCACGTTAAGCTACGGACGCTTACGTATCACTCCCATGTTAAGATTTACAAAAAGTAATTGTCATCTCACATGATGAGTTTATTCTCTGTGGTTACGTGCCATCAGATAAGCGAACGCTACAGACAATGATTTCAGTCCCGTTATGACATTCGTGTTTGTTACTTTAATAATTACTTTCGGAATGTCTGATTATTATTTCACCAAGAAAGTTGGGGAATACACATATAAATATTTATATGTAGTAAGAGGCAAGATGCGTTGCAGCAGAATTTTGCCTGTACGAGTGCTTCGTTCCTTTAATCATCAGACTATTCATTCGTGGTGTCTTAGTATCATGGCGGACGAATATAAACTTTGTTAGTACAACAATACTCTTCTTCAACAACAACAACGCATCTTCATGCCAGCTCCCTATTGGGTAGGCTGACAGATTGGTGTGCCACATATCTAAATCCCTACATACCTACCTGCCTTGCATTTTCATACAAACACGGTGGTTCCGAAGACCATTGACTCCACCTTCGGTCAGTACTCGATCAACAGATCATGGTATGTCAGTCTTGGTCTTCCTCGGTTGTTTTTTTAGCCATCCTTTCCCCGATTTTTGCCCGAATTGCCCGAACCAACAGAGCATTGCCCTTTCTATTTTATTATTAATATAATTTATGTAATCAATAATAATATTATATTATAGGCGCCTGTTATATGTACCTGAGAATCATAAGTGTGCCTATACTAATGCAATAGCAATGTTACAAATCTGGCTACCTCGCAGGAGTACAATAACCCTTATATTATGGGGTTTATGTGTGATCGAAATCTAATTAACTTACAGCGTAGTTTGTTCACAGGAGCGTAAAGATGCCGTTCCTGGACATAGCCTTTCAAGCGGAGGTGAATCGGTATGAGGATTCTGAGTTCGACGAATGTGCCCGAAGGAACTGCAATGAAGACCCGGCGACCAGGCAGAAAGCGATCGAGGATCTGCGTCGTATGATATACGGTATGTTTCAGTGGCTGCATTACCAGGATAACACGAGCGTTTCAGAGACTCTCAATCACCTCTTCAAGACATACATTTTCCGTGCAGGCTTTGTACAAGGTGGAAGGACAATCCTCGCTAACCCGGTCAGGGTTGGATGTAGATGAGGAAAAAGGGATAGATGACCGTCATGGCGTTAATTGATACACTGCTGCGCACGGGAGAGGCCTGGACACAGGCCTCCTTCGATGAATGCCAAGACGACCAATCTTCTGGTACTCGCATCCATCCCGACGATATAGGGTCACGTCCATACAACTTAGTTAACTTATAACATTAAGTTTAAGTAATGAAGTCATTTTTATTTGAAGAGGTAGTGCCAAGCTGCATAGGAGGATGTAGTGTCATTCACCATGAATTTGGGCCGGCACGACCGAGGAAGGACCTCTCGTCCACTTGATACGGGCTTAAAGTGACAGCATTGCTGTTGCGTTTCGTGCGGTTTGTATGAAGCCGATGGCCCATTGGAGTGGAGATGACAGGAGGACAACGCAGATTGCGTAACAATAATGCGAAAGTCCATGGGAGTCTGTAGTCGTCAAAATTCGATATCTCGTTTATATATACCTGAAGGTGAGTGATTATTAAAGCCTACAGATGCCAGCAACATGTTTATAAAACAGTTTAACAGGAGAACTAAGTTTTCTGATTTACAAATTATTAAAACTTCCGTTGGCTAACGCGAAATATTTTCGCCGAAATAATTTGTTTGTCGATTACATACGACAATTTTTATATAGATTCCTTTTTATTTCTCTGTCAAAATCTAGGGCGGCTTTCTAAAATGTAGACTTGTTTATTAATTATTCTATGTGCTGCGATCTTCCCCATAATCGTTGGGATAATCGACAACTAGAAAACTTACAAAGTTTAATTAGGTAGATCAACTTCCTGTTTTAAACAAAATTATTTTTGCATGTTTATCGGTTTCTAAATTCTTTTTTTAAACGGATACAAGGAGCATCTTAAAGTACTCGAGAATTTGTATCCGTTGCGGGTTATCTTAGAACCCTTCCGCGAAAGAGTTAAAACGGAACTCTACTGCTACCAGGCTAATATGAGTTTCAAAGGGTTCGCTAAACAGCGATGGCGCTCTAAAGTGTTGGGTTAACATCGAGTATTGACAATCATTATTTCTACCGTGCATAAAACTTTTAAAAGCACTCGAAACTTTTAAAACCAATATTTAGAAGGTAAGGTAAATATTTATTTATAGTAGGAAGTTACTAAATATCTGGGAAGCATTTGAGCACAATTATCAGTGGGTACAGAAGCCTTGGACTTTAAAACAAACTTTTCTTACACAAAATCTATAGGCTGTGTATAAGAAAAATTAAAACACATATAAAGGACTGGGCCGGGTTTTTTTTGTGTATAGTGCGATTGTTGGGCGAAGCCGCGAATCGATAATATAATATAAAAGATATGTTAATTATGTATCTCACAGTGTTTGTAATAAGTACGTCTAATCACGAATTAAAACCAAGTAAATAAAGTGTTCATTGGCAACAAAATTAAACAATTAAATGTTTCCGGTGTTAACAAATACCAATTTGTCGTTTATTAATGTGCATTGTCTTAAATATCAGTGTTATTTTATTTTTCAAACTAATTGATATTTAAAGTACTTCTAATTATAACAGTATATGGACAATCTACGGAAATTCCTGACATACCTGGACAGATTATAGAATGTACCAACTAGCTGTGCCGACATAAAATATATCCTAACGGAACTGTTCATTCATTTTTTGGGGATAAACAGATTTTTTTTATACGGTTATATTCCATACTTATCCGTGTTAAACTACAAACAAAGATGCTTAGCAGATGAATTCGCGTTAAACAGACATCAATGGAGCCGGATTTGCGTCGCCTACGTCTCTTCAGAACTCAGAACCATATTCGCTTTTATGGAGTAAACTTCACTCGCGTTTCGGAGCTGACACAGCTATATATTTTCTAATACCTACACATCCAATCTCCTTAACTCTAACATTTCATAATCTTGATAAATATAACGTAATACATTCTAGGCACCCAAGACCTTTGTATCACTTACTCTTATCCTTGAATCAACACCTGAGCTAGTTTTAGCAATTGTAATACTTGTAAGTTGCCTAACCACACCTTTGTAGTCAGGGGGCAGTGCAAGCCGCGCCGCCTGGACGATGCCTATCTGCTGCGTTTCCTCAGGTGACGGGGCTTCATACCTGCGCTAGCACATAAGTTGGTAAGTAATTTAGTATATTATACTTGATCGTATTAGAAGTAGTGTATTTCTCTAATTTCTATATGTATGAAGCCGGTGGCCCATTGAAGGGGGGGTAGAAAGGATGGCGACGCTTCTGCATGAAAACAATAATACGGATGTCTTGGTACACGTCAAAAGGCTTAAATTTTTCGTTTGCCCTCCTACACCACAAAAAACAGTAAGTTTGTATGTAGATTTCTGTTTCCTTGGATGGCTTGACCTTACTGAGGGACTGGCCGAGTCGCCGAGGTGCCCTGGTGCAGACGGATCCGGGGCACCAATATATAGGGCTAATGGTATAGTGGGCATTCAGTTCAGCCGCGTGTCCCACACACCCACCGGATGCCGCCCAGATCCGGTGCCAGTGCGTATTGCATTTCCCGTGAAATAAAAAATCCCAGTTATATAAGTAATCCGCACTAAAGAACATTCTCAGTTTTATTTATATCTTTTCATATTTTTTTTTGTATCGTATGCTTTTGTAATAAGCGATAAGCGATACTATATATTATAATATAACGAAGAAGTTTAAAATGATATCTCTTAGCTACAGAGCCTACTTTATTCCGTTTCGATTAGAATTGAGCATAAAAGAATTTTTATCTTCGATTTTTATCTTTTTCACTCGCCATACACAAAATCACATGTAAAAAATAATTCTTCAATAGCTTGTAGAAACGTTTATTCAGATAAAAAAAAAACACTTCCAAGTTCCATAAAAGTCCAGTGGTTTTGGCGTGATTAAGTCACATTTGGCTAAGCTTTCGCAATTATTTTAAATTACAGTACTTCTTTCTATACAATTATTCCATAGAATCTTTTGTATATATATAGAAAACTTTGCAAAAGAGTCTGTTTGGGTGGGGCTGCTTTGCTTGGTCGATTTGTTTCTATGTCGTTTTATCGCCGAGGTGTTCAGCGTAAGACGCTTACACCGTATCCCAGGATAACATAAGTGTCGAGAATGTATAATTTACAAAATAATAATTCATAACGTGCCCTAAGGTGAGGATGTTCAATACACGTGGGAAGGAGCACACCAGTTAGGGCGATGTAACAATTTGAAGAAGCAAGAATTAAAAAATAATAATGAACTCAAACTTGACCTTGGATGCCAAAATCATTCAGTAAGATGTCACTGCCATGATGAATTTACAGCCGAATTGGACCGGTACGATCGGGGTATAACTCTCACTCACATGATATATCGCGATTCGTACGGTCTATGAGTTTCCGGTGACTCCGGATAGCATGATGGAAACAGGGCAACATCGGCATAAATATTATTCGGATATAGGGGCGTCGGTAGTTCTCAAAATGCTCTAAGTGCTCTGTCTCCCCTTTAGTGCTATAAAAAATCTTGAGTTGGTTATTTCCCAATATCACAAAAGATCGACGTCGCTTTAGCATCACTAAGGTGGGGGGGGGACTATGTTATTCTGTCGAAGGGTGAACAAACAGATCGATGCCGTCTCGAACAAAGTACCAGGAGCACATAAATTGATAGAACATTTTAATCAAAGTCACACCCACATTACAAACAAACATCCTGTCTCTGTGTTTACAGCCAATAGGAGCTGGGTGCTGGCTTATCTATATTATCACGGACCAATCACAGACGGTGCTGATAAATGGTACGAGACGGTATGATATCATAATGTAGATATAGTAAATTGATTTTACGTAATGTTCTGAACATATCTTTGCTGCATAAGCTACGTTGAGTTGATCTTATTTTTTGCACAATTTGTAATGTTTCTGAAGTTTTTTATTTGGAGTGACAGTTATACTGTCGCGCTTTGTGCGGTTTGTGAGTAGCTGGTAGAACATTGAGGGAGTGAGCTGATGGAGAGCATTATATCGTTCTGTTTGTGGCCCATTGAGAAGATAGAGGCAGGAAGGTAACGCATCTGCATGTGCGGATGTTTTATGGGCGTCGGTGGTCACCAAATGATTGCGCGGTCGTGCATGAGGACATGAGTGCTTTAAAAAAATAATGTGGCGGATGTTAATTTTTTTTTCCTTTAATTGCATAAGGAGGTAAACGAGAAATCGGAGCCTTTTGATGACTACTGACTTCCATGGACATTCGCATGATTGTTACGCAGTGCTCTTATTAACCCCCCTCTCCAAATGGGCCACCGGCGACTCACAAACCGCTGTCACTTGACGCCGGTATCAAGTGAGCGAGAGGTACCTTCCCGGTTGTGCCGGCCCACTTCCGTTGCACAGGAGGATATAGTGTCATGCACTATGCACGGCACTACCTCCACCTTCGCAGCATGGCACTACTTCCACCTACGCAGCATGGCACTACCTCCTCCTGTGCAGCATGGCATTATCTCTTCCTATAGTTCCTTGCTGATGAGTGTCTATAGGCACAAAATTCGATCGCTCCAATGTCTTAGTTATCCCCCTTTACTATTAAAAAACTGAGCACATTATGAGCGTGGTCAGGATAGTAGGTAGTATAATATTATATTGTCATTAAAAACTGAGCACATTATTATCGTGGTCAGGATAGTAGGTAGTATAATGTTATATTGTCATTAAAAACTGAGCACATTATTATCGTGGTCAGGATAGTAGGTAGTATAATGTTATATTGTCATTAAAAAAACTGAGCACATTATTATCGTGGTCAGGACAGTAGGTAGTATAATGTTATATTGTTATTAAAAAACTGAGCACATTATTAGCGTGGTCAGGATAGTAGGTAGTATAATATTATATTGTCATTAAAAACTGAGCACATTATTATCGTGGTCAGGATAGTAGGTAGTATAATATTATATTGTCATTAAAAACTGAGCACATTATTATCGTGGTCAGGATAGTAGGTAGTATAATGTTATATTGTCATTAAAAAACTGAGCACATTATTAGCGTGGTCAGGATAGAAGGTAGTATAATATTATATTGTCATTAAAAAGTCGGTAAACAGTACCTACAAGTTAACCTTGAATGTTCTGACATGTAAACACACGACTTTGTTCATAATAACCTCGGCCCACTAGCAAATCACTTTGGCGTGTCGGCTCGGCTAATGGGAATCATCCACTTATGTGCGCAATATCGCATTTTCACGAAAAAGCGTTTAAAAGTACGTTACAGTGCGTTGTGCAATGCTCCGCGTGTTTGGGCCGCGCGTATTGCGTTATGTGGACAGTGGCAATGTGCTAAAAACATGACGATTATCACAAATAAACAGTCAATCCGATGGTGCACGAAGAAACATTACATTAGGAAAAAGCATTCTCGATATTTTAAAAATTTAATATATTTTTTATTATAAATATTGTATTATTGAAGTCTCCTTTTTAGGATTCCGTAGCCAAACGGCAAGAACTAGAAAACAAATGATATCTAACCTAAAGTTTACATCTATAAATGGGCTATCTAAAAACTGAAAGAATTTTTCGAATCGGTCCAGAATTTTCTAAGATGTTAAAATTTTCACCACAAAAATACATCAGCTAGTGGTATGTAAATATGACGGCCGGCTGGCTCGGTTGGTGATGTGGCGGTTTGGCCGCGTGTTACGCTAGACGTATTCAAAATTGGGTATTTTGAATTTAAATCAAACCCGCTCTTTTCTCTTTACTCTGAAGACTCAGCTGGAAAAGCATTACTAAAATATTCATTCATTGTCTCTCTATAGCCGCAGGCGTGTTTCAAACATTCAAGAACCTTACTTTAACTCTTGAGGATTCGTTTTTTGCTGTGGATGTCCAATCCTGCTTCAACAAAAGCTATTACATGGCCCGAACATATCCTCGCTTTCTCGACGATGGGACAGATGTAATAGAGGCGATAATGTGTGTTCGAGCCCCCTTCGCAGTAGCAAGCGCAATGAATTGGACGTGGGACATGTGTTTATTCCAGATGGTCCGGTACGAAGAGTTCCGCCGCAATAACGCGTACCTGTACGACTGTCCCGCCTTCGGCTTAGAGAGCGTGACGAACGTGTACGGCGGCACGCTGCCCGAGAGCCCCGTGCACGGCCGGATCACGCTCATGAGGTTTGGTAAGTGTGCACGAGGAAGGAGGGCGAATATATTAATACTAATCTCCATTCCATCAGCTTCCTTTTCCGATAGTACGACAGTACAACAGGGCGGACCGGAGACACGACAGCGTGACAACTTAATAGTTAAACGCACAGCGAGACAGGTTGGTGTAGGTTGTATCACCGGCCTTGTCGTGGCGGTGAGGTTCAGTAGCCAGGGGTCAACAAATCAATTGAACTGGGAGAAAAGCTCTTTGCACACCTCTTACAAGAATAGGGGGCTATAGTGCTGGAGGTTGAAGCGGTTTTTGTACCCCTATTATATGAACAGAGGACAAAACAGAAACAGGAGTGGGCGATTCTACGCACGGAGCAAGGATGGGAATCCCACCCCATTGCACTGTCCCAAAGTCGGTGGGGTCATCCTGTGGTGCGGGGCAACCCAGCAGGCGTGGAGTAGGCGTTGGTCCCTTAGGGGACTGACCAGCCATCCACGCCCTGATGATCTTCACCATTGCTTACATATTTACACTTTATGTCTAGAACCTTTTTAACATACGAAAAGACAAGAATTTGATGCTCGCTGCGGTCAGAGTAAATTAAGAATCCTAGGACTATATATGATTAGTGAATTCGCATGTTACCTACGTGTGTGTGCTCATATGTCGGCACTTTTGTAACACGCACTACGAACTGTGACAAAATTTCATTACAAAAAAAAACATTTGAAAAATCTGAAGTTTTTCCGTCCGTTACTTTCGCACCTAAGCGCTTTACGCCGCGTCACTATACACCAGGCTCGCATAGTCATACTGTAGGTCAACTGTTCGCAGGGCGGTGGGATCCCGACACGGTGCCGATAATAGATGTCGTGCGATGCGCGCTATTGATGGATGAGATAGCGTCGATGCAGCCTCGGCTTCAGATTCTGGGGGTGACCATCATAGTGGATCTGGAAGGGCTGAGCATGCGTCATGTGAAGCACCTCACGCCAACCATTGCACATCAGATCGTGAGCCTAATGGGGGTAAGTGACAGCTGTTTCATCTGTGTCTTTAACGTACTTGCAAAGAATTTTTAGAATCTATTATAAACATCCTCATGTCTGTCTAGTATGAAATAGTGTTATGATAGAAGGACAAACCTTATTTTGTTAACATTAGTAGTTGTTCTGAAATCGAAAACGAGTATCAATTTTGGAATTCAATTTGTGGATATTTAATAAAAACATTAATTATATCGTAACATCACAACATGTTTGACAGTATCATAATTTGTGTGTTACTACAGTTTATGCATTGTGTGCATATAGTATATTGGTTTAGTTATTATTTTAATAACTAAACATAACTAAACTTAAAGTGTGTGTATTGGTTTAATTATTAAAATAATGAAATAATTCACATTATACTTATAAGTGAGGAATGGTCCCTCCTGCCGCAGGTATTATTTACTTAAAATGAGGGCATCCACAATGTGAAAATCCACACGAAGAAAAGATACAAGAACATAATCATTTTTTTATTTTGTTTTATGTTAAAATATTATCCTTTCAAAAAATATATTTATTACATATATTTTGTATATATTACTGTAGTATTGTATTGTAATATATTAGCGCAATTGTTTAAAGAAGAGATAGGATTTTTTCTTCACTTGTTAACATAACCTATATTTAGAAAGAGGTTTGGGATCCGATCCGATCCGAGTTTATTGTGAAAACGCCTTAATACACCTAAATTCAAATCAACTTATAAACACAAACGTTCTACTTTAACAGTACATAGGTGAAATTATTTTGATATTTAATATTGGGGCAACCCCTTGGTATTGAAAAAGGTTCAGAAAAGACCAAGGGGTCTTTATATCATAACTAGGTCCAGTTATGGCCCACTGAACTGATTCACCATTGAACAAAACCCGTCTAACCTTTGTTTCAGTAATTAAGTTTTGTTAATTCTTGTTTACAATTATGGTAAATCTGACAAAAGATGCTGATCAATAAAAGTTCTGTTTCTCTCTCTCTCTGTCTGTCCCCCGAATTTCGCCCCCGCAATTGTACGCAGCTTCGTTCCGGGGCCACACTTCACCAGGATCGCATAATTACTAAAGGGGTCAACTGTTCCAAATATTTCTGTTTGAATGCAATGACGGAAAAGTGAGAACGACTGCAAAGGATGTATACCACTTATATGTAAAAAAAAAACGAAAAAATTCTTCACTCTCTTCTATATTATTTTTTTTTCGGAGGGACCTAATACTGGTTGGCGGCGCTAGTCCAGCCTCAACAGTTCGACTGACTACGAAGACTTTTTTGTCTTCAGGCTTAGGGAGACGATAGAGGGACAGATCCCCCTCTTTCTCGCAGATGGGAAGAGATGAACCGGGTTGATTGTGGGCGTACCCTATAGTGATTATTTTTGGGCCCTAAAAGGGGAAAGCGGTCCCCCTCCCCACTCTAGTGGGAAGGCGCGCGCACGATGCCGTTTAAGTTGCGGTGTCGTGGATAAGGATAATTGAGCTCGTTTAGAGTTTGGCTTATCTGAGGAGGCCGGCC
>JAFELO010000235.1:598739-626919 GCA_017140195.1 Eumaeus atala | reverse complement strand
TCCGTAAGCGGTGTGTGAGTTTGACATTCTGTCAGTCATACGTTATAACTGTGTCACTATATGTAAGATTTCATCGCTCGACCGGTACGAGCGGTGTATATGATATTGGTTTTCAGTACATGCAGCTCGGTGGTCAATTTATATCTAGACGACCCATTTAAAAAAAAGTGTGTTTGTACTTATTAACACGCGTTAGAATTTATACTGTTATATACTTTTAGGAAGAGGTAGTGCCATGCTGCATAGGAGGTAGTGCCATGCATGGTGCATGACACTACGTCCTCCTATGTACCTCTCGCTCGCTTGATAACTGCGTAAAGTGACAGCGTCGCTGTCGCGTATCGTGCTGTCTGTGAGTAGACTGTGGCCTATTGGGGGGTGATTCTATAAAAAACTTAGATTGCCGTAGAATCATTGAGACAATTATCCTGATCAATAAAATTCTTGTCTCTCTCTCTCGTTCCAGGTCTCATTCCCTATCCCGATCCACCGACTGCACGTGGTCCGATACAACTGGTTCCTCAACACGTTCTTCTACATCTTCAAGCAGTTCATACCGGCCGCGGCGTGGGACCGGCTCCACTTCCACGGGTACGACATGGAGTCCCTACACCGGCATGTGGACCCTGATCACTTGCCGCCAGAGTACGGGGGCAGGTGCAAGTACGTCATCACCACAGAGGAATGGGTCAGGAAGATCAACAGGTACAAGGACGACTTCTTGGTCCAGGAGCTGAGGGCGCTCGGGTTCACGGTCAATTAGAGAAGAGTTCAGGAAAATAGAGAAGATGGAATATTCTTCAGCAGGAGAATAAAGAGTGGAGGAGCCGGTTTTAGGGCTGGAATTAAAAGAAAACTGTCCCATATTCCATCGCCCTTGTCGTTAGTAGATCTGTCTCAGGCCATATTTTACCAAAATACCAAGTGCTGAACTGCTTTGTACCCGTGAGAAAGACTCAGCTTATAATTATCCATAGCATATAAATGTTATAACGTCTGCTTGAAGCACTCCTAAAGAAAGGATCCTTCGATGGGATATGCGTCTCCTGGTTTACGGGAACGATATGGACACACATGTCCGCCCAGATCATTACCTTCGCAGGCAATTGTAGTTATCACCACAGAGGAATGGATCCGGAAGATTAACGGGCATAAAGACGATTTCTAGTTACAGTAAGTCTGATTAGATGAAAAATACTATAAAAGTCGCCTAAGCGCGCGAGAGAACTATTCGATACATAACTGCCATCTACCACAGATACATTTTAGACGTAAAGTCTACATATAGAAAAGCGAAAGGCGTCTCACTCGCTCACTTATGACGAAATCTAGGAGTCGATCGTGTTGTAATGTACTTTAGTACCTGACCACTGAAACGCCAGTTACTGCCACATTTGCGTTTTAGAACTACTGACTTCTTTAGCAATAGCACTATATGAATTGGAATTACCACTTTACAAAACAAATAGTTTTTATTAGTCCTAGTTATAAGTTTGGAATGTGACTATATAAGTGTCTATTCTTTGAAGATTCCAGACCTTGAATAAAACTGTACGTCAAATTACACTTAGTAGGTGTACTGGTTATTAGGGTTATTTAAGAAATATAATTTAGTTATAACATTTTATTTAGATTTAATGTTAAAGTATAATTTAACATAATATTATTTATGCTACCATGAATGAATTTGAATAAATTTGACCTAAGTAGCTATTTTAGTTTTAGTAATTATATTCGCTAGGATTTTTTTTTCTTTTGATATCGTAGACATTTTACACTATTCATAAACGCTAAGTTCTACAAAACAATGTGTTGTTTATGTAACCTTGTGACGTTGTATGACATGTTAAGGAAGTGTATGAAGTTTTATTAAACAAACGAGTTTTTTTTTATCTTGTTTTTTTTTATTTCGCCTTGTCTTCTCAAATTGGCAAGTCGGTATTAGGATAACAGAATTTTTAAGGAGTTCTTTTCGCACATTGATTTATCATTAGTAGTCGATCTCCGTGACGTGATGATTCCTTAGTAGCACCTGTTCCATATCATCGAAGACGTTCTTATCGTCATCGATGTCACGATCATGATCAATATCAGCAAAATAGGCATTGAATTCGTAATTATATTTTTTAGGACCTGTTCTCATGTGGTACGGCATTGTTTCAGTCCCGTGTAAGACCAAAGTAATGGGTCCCACTTCACCGTAGTTCGGCTCATTTGTCTGTAGAAATAGAGATAATTTTAAAATGTTTTATCAGAAATGATCTAGCTGATGAGATTGGAAGTGGTGCAGAGTGATTGAATAATAAGAAACATACATACACTCACATTGTCGCTTAACCTATGATTCGTTAATATTTGTAATGTTAATTGGCTATATGTTAACCAGTCAAGGCCATCTGGACGTTAGTTAACATATCCCGTCAAGTTGGGATAGACGAAGCATGACAACCAGGTGTAATGCTGAATCATATAGCGGAAATATAGTAAGAGGTTGTGCCATGCTACATTACTGCTGATTTGGACTGGCACGTCCGGACAGGCACCTCTCTCTACATAACAATAATGCAAATATCTGTAGTCCACCGATTTCTAGTTGCTCATCGTTCTTTAATAGTATATGGAGGGGGGGGACCGAGATGGGGATCTCCTTATACTGTTAAAACAACTAATATACCACATCATTGATGATAACCGTCCAGACTCCAGCGGGGTCCTCGCCCCACGTAGCCACGGAGGTCAATGGCCAGTTGACGAACCCTGCGTTCGACGAGTCGTTTGGTCTGGCGCTCAGTAGCTGCACCGGTGTACCTGGTGCAGGGTGATTTTATAATTAATTGGTCTACCTCGTGGTCTAGTGGTTAGCGTGTTCAACCACAGTCGTGAGGTCCTGGGATCGAGTCTCGGGTCGGACCATAGTCTTATGGAGTTTTTTTTCATTTCTAATAACAGTCCGGAGTATAGAGGTTGGCGTTGGTACACCCCGTGCCTCGTAGAGCAACGTTAAGCCGCCGGTCCTGCGCCTGACTTCTCTCCAGTCGTCCGTCTGGTCGTAGTAGTCGGATAGGAGAATGAGGGAACAGAGAGCGCACTTGTGCCTGTGCACACACTTGTGTCCCACGCAGAGGAGTAGACATTATTATAAATTGGTTGTAAGAGGATGGTATTGCTACTTTGCAGTCCAGTCGGGTCGGCTTGACCGGAGGGGACTTACATAAGTGACATACGCCAGATGTATGTGCTAATCGTGCGGTTTTCATGCGAGGTAAAGACCCCCTAAAGAGTGGGTTGGAGTACACGAGGTCGACGTAAGCTTCATAACCTATGCGATTATGTTTACCTACGTGGAAGTCCAAAGGCCTTGAGTTGTGAAGCATATACAAAAGGAACGTACATAATTATATAGTGATTGTTACAGCGCCATCTAGGTACGGCGTTAAGAATTTTTTCTAATCTATAAAATTATACATATTTAGTAATATCAAACATTTATTATGATTCAACAAATATATCCATTTTAACTTCTAGATTAACTTATTAATTCTTTGTTATATTTAAAATATTCATTCAGAATTACAATACATTGAGCATTACAACTCCATTTGTTTCTTAACTTATAGAGCTGAATTCAGACTCGACCTTTGTACCCTACGAGTATAAAGTTGTGAGTCGACCCTGACTTTGAGAATACGCCGGAATCTACGACTTATTAAAACAACAGATATGTTTAGTTCTGTCGTGAATATGATATCACGCCCTGTAAGAGGTAGTGTCGATGTCGTAGTCGTATTGTATAATTCGGCATATTAAATTAAGGCTAGCCATTTTGAAAAACATTGCCGTTCTGATTTGTGGCGGGCCAACGATTAGCCGGATTGTAATTGAGACACATTCTTCAATATGGCGGCTGAATTTTGGCCTCATTAAATATTTTGATTTTAGGCAGATGATCGATGCTCATGTGTAAACGAGGCCAAGTGTTTTAAGTCCAAAAAACATCACCTAACCGCGAAATTATCTAGGCATAGTTTTTTATTTCTCTGTATTCTAAAATCATCACCATTGATGTTCTCATGTCAAGCAATGCCACGAGTGTTAAAATTAGGAACAAATATGTGTCAAGGAGTCAGATAATTATACATAAGGCTGGCTTTATCGAATATCGTATAGCGCCGTACTCTTTATGGCACAACTTTACTCAGCCATATTCATTCCGGCTAACCGTTGGCCCGCCACAAAACAAAAACAGATCTGTTTTTGAAAATGGCTGGCCGTAATGAAAATACGACGATTTAAACAATCTGCGACATCAATAATACTTCATTGCACTCAAATTATGCCAAAACGACAGCCTTGTTGTTGCAGCCAAACTTGGCTGCAACAACAAACACTCTTAGCTCTCTTAGTCTTGCTAACATAGCATTGGCGGGGTGACGATTTCACATCACATCCCTCATTCGAATCTCTACTAGTTTGTTAATGTCCGGTGGGCCACTGGGAAGCATAGATAAAAGAGTACCGCATCCACATAACCTTTCAGCTCGGACAGATTTCGCTTACCTTGAGCAGAACGAAGATGTACCTCCAAGGCACCTCGCCTGGAATACGCGATGTTCACCACCACCTCCACGTGTTCTAGAAACTTCACCGCGCAGTGCGACACCTCTATAGATAGTTCCAGAACATCTAACGACGTGAAGCTTATACTTTCGTTTGACCTGACGAAGCAAATTAGTTACTTTGATAGTTTTAATCGCCTCTGTGGTGTAACGGTGAGAGTGTCGCCCGTTAAGACCGTTAGCCGAGTGGGGTCCTGGTTTCGATCCCCAGGTCGGGCAACTGTCATAAAATGTTTCTCAGATTATTCTGAGCACGCATTGCTCTTAAATTGCATTTCATTGTCCGGGATTGGAATGTGCCCGGGTGGCCATACGCTTGCCACCTATGACATCATGGGCCTCAGTACCTTAGCTAATCGTATATGTAACTGTGGATGTACTAGCACACCTCTGCCTAGTTACTTTGCTTTTCTTCTAATTGCTCAAAAATCAGAATGTATTTAATCTTTTTTTTTTTGTCTCATAGGATATTTGGGTAATGTGGTAGCATTGCACATCCACATTTCCTGTTGTATATTAATGTGAAATAGCTACAATCATCCAACAAGACGTATGGTGTAATCGCTTGGCTGAAACTATCTGTCAATTACATATTTACAAGTCGTAAATCAATTTATGTTTCTGTAAATTTTTTGGTGTGTCGAGAAAGAACAAAAGAAATATGTTTTATAATATGTTTTTACAAAACACATTGGCTAGACAGAAGGCTGATGATGATAATTGATAAGCCAGCAAATCCAACACTGTACAGCATTCTGCAGCAACAAGCTGAAATAAGCCGCGCTCTAATGCCCAACAGCGGCGTCATATCTAGTCGTTCGAAAACTGTCATGTGACCACGACGCGTACCCGTCACGCTCCAGCGCCTCGCGCGCGATTGCGACAACTCGTCCGTCACTCGATCGGCGCGACGTCGCGTTTCGTACACAAGTACCAGGGACACATACTCACGCGGGAGATCTGCACGACCACTTCTCCGGAACACTCGTCCAGTTCAAGGCCGCGTCGACGAGCGCGGCAGCGTTCAAAAGTCCGAAGCCGAAACGCACATCGAAATATAAGCCGACTCTGTTAAATAGGAAAGATCTGACGTAGTACCGATTAATGAATTTGAACTCATATACTTTGATAGTGTTATAATTATATATACACTGACTCAAGCCGGTCTCAAGGAAATATTGTTGTCTCTTTTTATCAAATGTAAACAGATTTAAGTTTATCTTTGTTCAATGCCCTCTTTATACACATTTACTAGATCTAAGGTGATCCTAAGCGTAGCGGAGAAACATAAACAGACTGTTTTAAATAGGACTGTCGTTATAACATGTTTGTTGGTGTATAATTATTCTTATTTTTGTCGAATTTGACGGTAGTCATTAAAGGTTCCGTCCTCATTTGCCCCCTATTCTATAAAAAATTAAATGTCGCTCCTCCCCATTTATTTTTTTTGCAAGTATATTTTTATTTGGGAATAGAATTGTTATATTTGGAATCCGTTTCGCTCTGAAAGATTCACAGCCCGTAAGGGATCTGGCGTGAAGCATTGTTGTAGTAGAGGGTACGGATATTTGGATAATATTACCCATTGATTTGCCAGCCGGGGTTAGACGCCAGCGGCGCGTTTTCCGCCGTCCACACGATCAGGTGCTGCACGTCCCTCCAGGTCAAGTCGGGGCTACAAATATACACGCGACACTACACAAGGAAGTCCGATAAAAGGTCTGATCTGTGTCTGCTTTCTCCTCAAGAACACGTAGTTGATATTAGCAACAATTGATCATGTGTAAAGAATGTAGAATTTAATAAATTGTACTCTTGTCAAAGCAATCAATCGCACACATAACCTGATGACGGCACCTACATTCGAAATTCGTTTGGTTTGTGAGATTTTTTGAATCTCACAATTTCCAGCATGACTTTATCACTGGTTGTGCGGATGTTCATGAGTGCTAGTAGTCTACTTGCCAAGACTTCACTGCCCGTTTGTCGAGGCTTAAATAAGGATAAGACTTTTCAACATTGTTACCATCTTAAAACGGTTCTACCCTGGTATTCAATAATATTAGAATCGGAACTATTTGCTAAATTATGCAGCCCTGGTACAAAAAGATTCACTTCGCATTTCCGGTATTATTCGCAAACTCGTCTATGGAATTTCCGACCTTACTTAAAAACAAACTTACGTAAGTAAAACTTAAAAAAGATGAGATGTGAGAAATATTTTATGAATCTCCGGATCGATAAAAATATGTCTTTTTGCGTATTTGGACAAACGATTTTATTAAAATTATTAAACTATACAAATCTATTTATTTATCTGCCATAAAGCCCACTTTACACTTAGATTATGTACGATATTTATGGATATCTAACTAAAGTCGTATAAAAATCCAGGAAGTTCTTTGAAGAAATTTCTTTCTAATATTCTGAAGTCTGCAAATACAAACTCATAAAATTCGGCACAATTTATATCCAAAAACTGTTAAAATGTTTTAGGTTATTACGATTTAAAATCGGATATCACATAAGGAAGGATTAACATCCTGGTATCTCAAGTAAGATATGTTAGCCTGGTAATATTGGATACTGTGTGGCCTCCTCTGTACCCAATGTGCATACAGCGAATGAGGACAACACATTCCGTCTAATAATAGTCAGGAGCGTTTCCTTTAACAGGCTAACATACCCGAGTCAAGTGGCCAACAGCAGCGCACAGTTGGGTTGATGGTTACTTACTTGGCCTGAAGGGCTAACGCTATGATCCCGGCAGCCAGAGGTGCCGCGGCGGAAGTCCCCGTGTGGCCGAGTGTGCAAGAATTGTTAATGTCTGTTGTGGCCTGAACAAGCAGACACAAGTTATCTATGATTTGAATACGCCAAAATTAGCTGATTTTGTACATAGTTGAAACGGTCTTATTTTGTAACTTATCGTAGAGCTCCATATTAATTTGTACCTGTAAGGAAAGTTCTCAAGCAAACTTTTTAGTCTAAATGTAGTTAAAAGAGTATAAAACAGTATAATCATAACAAAAGAAACTTATTTCTTGGGTTGTGAGCGTACTGTTTCCCATTGTCATCGTGTGTACTCTGTACTCACAGGCGCAGGCACAAGAAGAGCCAACAATGTATTTCCTTCCACTATAGGTTAATGGGACACGTGGCAGGATATATGCGGACGCTGTATGCAGATCATTATTACCCAGGTGCTGCCGCAATAATAAATAATTAATTTCGGTATTATTGAAATTAGAAAGAGATGGAACAAATACATATACAGCAGGGAACATAAGTAATTTAATTGCTATGACAAATTCTATTTTCGATATACCTGGGGGTATATCGAAAATAGAATTTTGTCATACTTTTCATATACATATTACATACTTTTCATGCAGGAAGATCAAGTGGTCATCTAGACCCTAGGACTCGCATTGATCATACGAACTTAACACATTAACGTGATTACTAGCGGAAAGAAACAGTTGTGGGCGTGGATATTTAAATATTTAAAATGCCACTTACAATTTTTTGGTCTCTGTATGCCCCAGAGGAATAAGCGGTAGCCAGAGTGGACGAACAAATTTCCCCGTACCAGGGAAACAGGCCGTGCTGAGAGGTGCTGCCTATGGATATCGTGTAGATACTGGACGAGTACCTGAAAGTAATCATGTATAAAATATACAATAATAGTACTCAGGTCTTTTGGAATATGACGCATTTGTTTCACCAAGTCGTACGCACAGGATTTAGTGCACCTGTGACTATTGTGTTTTGAATTTGCACTTACATTAAATCCGTCAATGTAATTTGCTCTACACGAATGAAAACATACATATATACCCTCGCATACCTCGTTGTCGTTTTGTACAAATTGCCGTATTACATTACGTCTAGCCATTTTCAAAGACAGGACCGTTTTGTTTTGTAGCGTGCTAACGATTAGCCTGACTGTGATTTCGAAACGTTTTCCAATTTGGCGGCTGGCGTTTAGCCTAATTAAATCTTTTGATTTTAGGCAATGATAGTGATCGATACAAGTATGAAATTGGGCCTAGTGTTTTGATTGTAAATAAAAAAATTATCTAACCACAAAATCTTGGTAACTATCTGGGCATCGTTTTTTTTTTCTTTTTGGAAGGACCTAATACTGGTTGGCGGCGCTAGTCCAGCCTTAACAGTTGGAATGACTACGAAAGACTTTTTGTCTTCAGGTTTAGGGAGACGATAGTGGGACAGACCCCCCTCTTTTCCCGCAGATGGGAAGAGACAAACCGGAATTTTATTGTGGGCGTTATTATTGGTGATTATTATTGGGACCGAAAAGGTGGAAAAGGTCCCCCTCCCCACACTAGTGGGACGGTGCGCCCACGATGCCTTTTAATTTGCGGTGTCGTGGATAAGGATAATTGAGCTCGTTTAATGTTTGGCTTATCTGAGGACGCCGGCCCCCTCACCCCCCCCCCCTCTGACGGGAGGGGTTGATTTGCGCTACAAATCGACAAAAGCCGTGTTCTTGATTTAGTTATTATTATTAGAGCTCTCTACAGTCGCGTTATTTTATTGGCATCGTTTTCTTATTTATCTGTATTTTATAATCGACGCCATTGTTGCTGTCATGCCAAGCAGCGCCGCCAGTGTTAAATTTTAGGAACTAAAATGTGTCGAAAAGGCGGACAATGGTTCACTTTATTTCAATAAGGCTAGCTTTATTGAATATCGTATAACGCCGAACTCTTTCTTGCGCAAGTTCACGCAGCCGTATTCAATGTGGCAAATCGTTGGCCCATCACAAAATAAAACAGCCCTTTTCTTCAAAAAGGATCAGCCACAATGAAACACGGTGATTTTGATTGATTCAATTCAATTTTTGGACTTAACGGCCAGCGCAAAGGTGCTCATGGCCTGATGACATGCACACTTAACTTAGCGCTAGAGGATTCGTGCCTAACAGTACAACGTAGGCATCCGGTTTTTTTATTATCACATAAAGCAGGAACTTTGTTTCAAAAATGACAACCAAAATATTATTAGTTCTAGTTTAACTTAGCCTTAAATCAAAGCCTAATACATTAGATTTGGACTAGAAATGTACTAGACACTACTCCTTGAAACATTATGAGTTCAGATCAATATCTTCACGAGTATAATACCAAAATCCTTAAAATCCATCATAACTCACGTTAATAGCTATAACAAATGTTAAAAATATACACCTCCAACAAACAAATATTACAATTTGGGGGTCGTGCCTATCAACGTGTAGTTCTACGGTCTAACGACATGATAGAACGATTTAAAAATGTCATATCCAAACGCTTATGTGAGCCTTGTAACATATAACATGTGACGTAGAACGCTACGCAAAGACTTTCAAACTATGCTTACGTAACAAGCTGTAGCTGAATCTCGTACATATTACCGCTAGGAAAAATACTATTCCGTCGTTTTTCGGCTGATTTGTAAGCAGCCTGTGGCCTATTGGGGGATGTAGTGTAAAAGTGGAACGTACCTGCATTTGTGGATTTTAGTGGGCATCGATAGTCAATTAATTGATTTCTCGTTTGGTAGTCACTAAAACATTTACCCCCCTAAGCTTTATAAAGGATCTTATATTGTGTGCTACATTGCAGAGGAATTTACCGGCTTCACCGGCAAAGTAACCAGGTTACCTGAATACGGCGTGAAGTTGTGGTTATTCGGCTGTGCTTATTGGTGTGGTTTACTTGGAGAGTTACTGTGTGACATGTAGCTTGTACGAGTATACAAGTACCATGCTGTCAATATATGAATACAATATTTTATGCAATGCAAGCGGCTTGCCCTGGCAAAAAAATAAAAAAGGCTTGCACATCTTTTCTTTAAGATGTATTTACTTATCTTGGAGCTTTTGAGAAGAGTCATAAGAGTGATGTTACGATGCGCCCGCACCACATTGAAACTGAGAAGAGATAATTATGAATGTGGTATTTGCGTAGTGTGCCCAATATACACTTCTTTGCAAGTGGCTCCAGACCGTGAGCTGTGGAGCTCTATGGGGGAGGTTTAGGTCCAGTAGTGCATGTCGTGCGGCGGATGATGATGATGATGCTTCCTAAGGCGCGTTAGGGAAAATTGATGAGAAAAAATGTTTACATTGCGCGCGCACACCGCCATGAAATACCGACACCCTGAAGTTAACCATAGTCAGCACTACAATGAAACTACTTTTACGGATTTTGTCGCAGTCTATTTAATTATTTAACTTTATTTAAACTTAATAATGCCCCTGTAACCATGGTTGCTGTAAAGCTTCTGAAACGTCGGGCTAGTTAAATAATTAAACAAACCGCGATAGAAGCCGTAAAACAGTTTTATTGCAACGTATACGTAAATTAATATGTAAAAGTAGTTTTACTGTAATGAGTAACAGTCGCGTAAACTTAATACTGATTACATCAGTATAGTCAACATTTTGATTCTCCTCTTGGTAAGGAAGTATAACTTCTAACGTGTTTACATAATTACACACACACACTTTTTTATATCATACGGTGGACAGAATGGACGCGTTTTAGATAAAGACAAATTCACTCCGGAGAGGACTTCAGTAGCTACCAAGTCAGGCCATGCGAGGTCTCTCTTAATGTGAGGGCTTTGGTTAGTCCACGCCCCTTACTGCATAAAAGGGCGGGCACACGAGCAGTCGGTTATATTGTCGAGTTGATCGGGTCCATATGGTAGGTCCCTACCTACAAAGGTACTAGGGAGGCATGGATGCGGCAATGGTATGCGGCCGCACTAACTCGGACAAGGGACTCACCCGTCACAGTTGCAGTTGTCATGGTGGTTGCCTCCGTTGCCATTTGCCCACACGTATATGCAGCCCTTGCCACCGCGACCCTGGAAGTTCAACAAATTTTAAACTGTGAGCCCAGCGATTCGCTGTGCGCTCAATCCCGGCCCAGGGTGACATTAGGCCGTCAAAGGGCAAATAACCTCTAAGTATGTAGGAGGCTTCAGCGACCTGGTTGTTTGTTGTCCCGTCTGTTTCATAGTGACAGTGAAGTAGACGGGAGCGCCGGACAGCGGTCGCGCCGAGTGATGGCGGTACCGTCAATCGCACCTAATCTGCGATTGCCAATCCGCCTGCTCAACGTGGCAATTGCGAGCACTTACTTTTAATGGACGACAACAGCAGAATTCGGCCCCTAGTTCCACTGGTCCTGGCCGCATCAGCGGCCACGGTAACGGTGGAACAAGGGGTGCTAAGAATCTTCGGGCTACGGATCGCTACCACCGATTTAACGTAGCTACGTATAACGGACAAACGCTTCGTTACCCACTTAGCTGAGCCGGAGGTGGAGGTGGAACTGGGAAAAACCCGATGGGGTTCACGTTCTGGGGTTATGTGAAGTCCGAAGACAAGGTGAAGACACCATAACTCTGCCATCGGGCCACCTATTCCACTTCAGGGAAGGCGACACTCCATCACAAGCGGCGTGGGATTCCTCGTGAGTAAGTCCTTCGTAGGCAACATCGTCGAAACCTCTAGTGTGTCGAGTAGGGTGGCGTATCTCGTACATAAACTCACTAACAGGCTCAAAGCGACACAAGTATTCGCACCAACCTCCACACATTCAGATGACGATGTGGAGGCAACTTGAGAGGATGTCTCAAAGGCCTTACATGACACCTGTAAGGCCCACTTTAAAGCTGTTATGGGGGACTTTAATGTCGAAGTGGGAGTACGAAATAGTGTCAAATCGAGTCTGGGAATACATGGACTCGGAAGTCGCAAGGGGCTGCCAAACTTCCTCGAGAAAGAGGGCCTCTACATAATGAACTTTTATTTTAAGTGGAGGCCCCATAGGAGGTGGACATGACAGGGACAGGATTCTGTGACAAGGAACGAGATCGACTTTATTATGACGGACTTTATTATGACGGACCGAGAGCATGTCTCCGTGATCAACAGGCTTAAAACCGGAAGTGATCTCTGGTTGATAAGAGGCTCTCTGAATATAGGCTTTCGACGCGGGCGTGTCCGATTAGTATAGTCAAAACTACGACCTAACTTCCGGCGACAAATTCCAACTGGCATTAAGAAACCGGTTCGGTGCCCTAGATACGTCGGAAACTACAATGGCAACTGATGGAGCCATGAGTGGCCTGATTCGTTGCATGCGGGACATGGGTGAAGGATACTATAGGACTAAGTATACGGGCAGGAATGCTAAACTTTCAGATGAGCTATTGCACGTGCTTTGCTGGGTTTCCTCTGTCCGACAGAATTCGTAACGAAGTCATAAAGCAGATGACTAAAGTATCCGATATCACGCGACGAATATTATAATATTCGTCGCGTGTTTTATTTATTTAAAATCTGGTTACAATCTAATTACACTTTTATAAACAACTAAAAATTAAGAATATTATGCGACGGCACCTACTCGGAATGATCAGACCACATGTAAAAAGTAAAAACTATCACTATGCACTTAAAGATAGGCAAAGAAATGACTACACAATAAAAGAAACAGATATAAAATTAGCAGCAGTGTAAAGTGCTACCACGTTGTTTATTTAATCCATACTTTAATTGATCTTTAAAAGAGGTCCAAGAACTTGGAAGTATGTCACACTCTGAGAATTAATGAGAGAGCGCAGGCGAAACATAGGTGTTGGCTTACACTTGTACGGCATAGGGGTAAATGAAACGGCTTCCCGTTCCGTACTCGACTACAAGATCGTGGCACGCTAGAGCTTCATCTCTCAATTATATCAGATGATAAATATGTGATAATAATAACAGACGGCCGTAACACCACAGCGTAACGCGGTACTGCGGTTAGTTCGCTCACATCTCTTGCTCATCTGCAGGATCTCGAGCTGGAGTGTGTCCAGCGGCGCGTCGTAGACACAGTTATTGAATGTATTGTACAAACCTTCTCTATTCCGCGCTGGAGCGCTTCTACTGCGAGCCGCCCCGGGCCCTCCACAGTCTTCCCGTCATCGTTGGGCCCCCACGACGCGCTGTAGATGTCAACCTTGTCCCAGGCATACCCTGGAGTTGTAAGCTTATATAAGTTATGTTATGCAAACTTATACAGCGGGGCTTGAGTTAATGGTAGCCGGTGGGTAGGAACCGACGGAAACACGTCGGCGCATAGACATATAGCTCTGTAGTGTAAAGAGGAAAATATTATAAAGAATACATTTGATTGTTCGTTTATTTGTTTTGTTTGCATTCAATAAGCTGATAATCGGATCGGATAAATATATTATCAGTGATCAACATAGGCTACCCATATAACATTTTGATCAGAATAACACATTATATATATGTGTGTATGTACGTGTGTGACGTGAACACTGACGCTCTTTATAGGCGCCGCTTACAAATTCCACGACGGCGATTTTATTAATTTAACAAATATTTACCTACATTTGAGGCTTCTGCTACGGTAAATACTAGTATTAATTTAAAACATATTTACTTGCCAGTGTTATTATAAATTAATAACAATATTCTTTTTTTAAATTAATTTGTTTGAGGTAGTTTTTTTTACAACTCAGGTCCTTAACGACCACGTTGTCTACTTAAATGAACTTTTGTTTGTGTTTTCGACTTTATATTCAACTAAACCTTTATGATAAGGTTATATTTTATATCTACATTCAGAACACTTTTTCCGAATTTAATATTTGTATCGATCTCTAACGCTGCCTAAAATCAAGAAATTCAATGATGCTAAACATCAACCGCCATATTGCAGAATGATATTCCAGTCTCGCAATGATAACCCAGGTTAATCGTTAACGCCCCCACCATGGTTTTAGCCTTGTCGTGGCGATGCGGCTCAGCAGGCTGGTGTGAACCCAGGCGAAGCCAATTGAACCGAGGGGGACCTTTGCACCCCTCTTATAAGAAGAGGGGGCTTAAAGATCAAGAGGAGGAATCGCTCTCGGTACCCCTCTTATAAGAAGACGGGACGGAAGAGCAACAGGAGGTGGCGCTTTTGCGCACGGGGCGAGGGGCGAGGATGGGAATCTTACCACATTGCACTCTCCCAAAGTCGGTGGGGTTGTCCTGTAGTGCTGGGCAACACCATCTGTAGAGGTGGAGTTGGTCCCTTAGGGGGCTGACTAGCCGTCGAGGTGTCCTAATGATTGTTATTCCGGGGCACCACACCAAGGGCAGTACTGATGGCACTCGCGGTGGTTTTTGTGGGTATTCGGCACTATCATGTGGCGGTGAAGGCGCGTAAATGAGTTTTCCCGCAAACAACAAACAACAAAAAAAAACGGTTAATCGTTAGCGCGCCACAAAACAATACTACCCTGTCTTTGAAAATGGCTAGTCGTAATGTAATACGGCGATTTGTAGAAAACGACTACGACAAGTTATATATCCCTCTCCAACCAAGCACTTTTTTATATTACTAGAACATATAAACAATGTTGTCCCTGTGTAAGAGATAACAAATGCGACGTTGTATGTAGAAAGAAATATTGAACGTTCTTGTCGTAGCAACCTTGTTTTGGCGCTGTGGTGGCATCTAACAGCGTATACAAAAAACTGTACTCGTGTAGTAGTCATGCGTTCCTAGTAACACGAGGAATGTAAAAACCTGTTGCGAATTCCGAGGGATTTGTTTTCTTTTTAATCTTGTAAACAATGTCCCCCACTCTGTCTTTATAATCTAAATTGTTTTGACGTTATATTTTATTCTTTTTACTGGGACAACATAACCAACGTGGTGGAACAGCGAATGTACTCAAACAGTTTCTCAAACTGTCAACGTTTGTATTTCCTGCAAATGTTATGTGACACACCTAGGTTAGATTAGTTTGGCAGCCGTATCATTGTTGTGTATGAATTTAAATAGAAGAGATAGGGGAATATAATGTAATACGTGGAAATAATATAATAATATTATTTAAAAAGAAAGATCAATCCCATTTATTTCAAAATGAATTAAACATCATCTATCTATTTTAAGGTACTACTTAAAACCTAAGATAAGACTAAGGACCTATAAGAAAAAGTACGTTTGAACATTTTATGTCAGGACTATCACAAAATTAAGTCTTAAACTTAGAAATTGTCTTGCTAGGCTTGCTATTCATAATTCTAATGTAACATCATGTATTCTTAAAAAAAAAACACAAAAATACATAATTAAGAACACATGCCTAACTAACCTAGGTAAGCTTTGACAACCGACGTTATTTGCACGAATGAATGTACAGAAAAAGATTTTTTACGTCGGTTTCACTTATGAGCAGGAAACCCTACAAATAAATGGAGTACCCAATATTAATTCTCTCTATGCCCATTAAAATCAAAACTACGCATCTACGTAGCTAACGCGTTAACTAACCTTTAGACTAAAGGTAACACGCCTTTAGTTCAAATTAACAAATATTCTGATAAAGCACGGCCGCCTTATCTGTAGAGTTTTAGAATGCAATCTGAACAGTGCCACCATTTCTCCAGTCTTTTTTTTTTCTTTTTTTCGGAGGGACATAATACTGATTGGCAGCGCTAGTCCAGCCTATACAGTTCGATTGTCTTCTGGTTATAGGTAGACGATAGGGGGACAGACCCCCCTCTTTTCCCGCAGATGGGAAGAGATGAACCGGGTTGATTGTGGGCGTACCCTATAGCGATTATTTTTTGGGACCGTAAAGGGGGAAGCGGTCCCCCTCCCCACTCTAGTGGGAAGGCGCGCGCACGATGCCGTTTAAGTTTCGGTGTCGTGGATAAGGATAATTGAGCTCGTTTAGAGTTTGGCTTATCTGAGGAGGCCGGCCTCCCCGCCCCCCCCCCCTCTGACGGAGGGGGTCGATTTGCGCTACAAATCGGCAAAAGCCGTATTCTTAATTTATTTATTATTAGAGCTCTCTAAAGTCGCGTTATTTTATTACTATCAATCTAAGCTCTCGACTTACGGATTCGATCCCGGGCTCGTTTCCGTAAGCGGTGTGTGAGTTTGACATTCTGTCAGTCATACGTTATAACTGTGTAGCACTATATGGTAAGATTTCATCGCTCGACCGGTACGAGCGGTGTATATCGTATTGGTTCTAGCAGGGGAGAATGCATTTATGCACTGTCCAACCGACCCAAGGGGGCCTGAAGACTTTGTCGGGTCAGGTCATGTAGCGATAGCTACTACCTACCACCGACGAAAAACCTGCTATCCGTTAGTTGGCCCTATTGGCATTATACTGCGGGAGCGTGTCTTGGTGTGTCTTTGTTTGTGTTCTTTGCACGGACTTTGCTAATGCTATCGCGATCGCGTCGTCGGCGTCGTGCAATACGTGCTTCTGCCGACGGTAACGGGACATTTCTCATGTTTCGCACAGCACCGGTTACGCGACAGACAGCAAAGCTTGGACACTTTGAGGTTGTATCTATCATGTGTGTGAGTCGCCGGTCACCGGTCTCAATTCCTGTGCAATGCAGCGTGGTACTGCTCTTACTAGTTCCAGCAGTGGGATTGATTGATTTGATTGTCTGTCTATTTGTTTTGATGTCTTTCATAACTTTCGCTTTGGGCTGGCTCATTTTGAGCTTCAACATTGCGATCAGTTTTATTAGGAACACATAAACTAAAAGAGTTATTAGTAGCGCGCCATACCTAACGCTTCGCCTTCGATCCGGTCCGTGATTCGCCCATCGAGCATCCGAATCCCACCCACTCTGGCTCCCCAAGCCACGCCTACCCCACATTTTTTGTTGTTAGCAGTCATCGCAATCTGTGAATAAGATTTGTTTCTGATTTTATTTCTTCCATTTAAAATTAGTATTTTCAAGTAAAATGTTTTAAAAATTTGTTTAGCGGAAATTTAGGAAGTTAATCTGTGTAAGGAACATTTGTATTAATAATAATACTTTTAATAATTTAATTAGAATTTTAAAGTCTTACTTCGCCAGCACACCTGGTTCCATGTGAGTTGCGATTTTTCGGATCGGGTTTAGGGTAGGGGTCACGGTCCCCGTCGTTGCAGTCCCAACTTATTTCTGCATCCTATAAAAGAAATGTAAAAAAAATCGACTTCAATCTCCATTTCGTGGCATGTCAAGAAGGCCCGAGTCAAAATTCTGTTTGCGTCACAGTCGTTGTTGGGCCGCGAAGTTACTAGAGCAACAGAACGCGTAAAGCGCTATCATTATTTAATGCGAGACAGAGGTGCACCTTGTAAAACCAGCCAGTTACAAATATAACACAATGATAAATTAACCATACATTAATTAATATTGAAATATATTTTTATTTTATGTATATCATAATAAGTGCGTAAATAACCATAAAGTAGTCAACTTCTATTAAAGTATTAATTCGTTTTTATGGAAAAAGTCAAATGAGTGACAAAGGCGCTTCCAATTGGCTCTTCATAAATAAGTTGTTGCGTTTAATTTCTAGGAAATGTCACGCCTGGCACCTAGACACATAGCCGTTTCAATGTATTTCAATTAGAATAAATACATGTTATTGAAAAGGGCATAAATTCAGCTTAAAATAACTCCTACTTTTTTTTGGGATAACGCATTCCGTGAGTAAGAAAGATAGATATAGTTTTCTCGTTGCTGTTCTACTCTTCACACATTCGCTGTCTCTGCGTACGTGCTTTGAAAACATTTACGCCTGGCGCCTAGACACTCAGCAGTTCCGTTACACTAGGAACACATAACTCACGTAGTTGCGGCGGAGATCGGTGTGGTTGTGTTCGATTCCATCGTCCAGTATAGAGACTCGAACGCCTTGACCGTTGTAGCCCAGAGCGTACACAGGTAGGACGTTCAAATCCAGACGAGGTAAATTTGGATTAGTGCGAGTGTCTTGCTGAAAATAAACAAGTTTGTTATATTTGTCATAAACAGCCATTATCTGACATCTGAAATAAACACCAAGTTGACTAAATGAAATACCTAACTGTTTTCCCATTACAGTTAGGTATTTCAACGAATAGCACATTTGCCGAGCACCTACCGCGGGAGTTCCTCCACTGTTATTATAACAGTATATACCGAATAAAGTCGTTAAGTGACATATGCCATAATTTTATGCTCCTCGAGTAATTCAGTCTAAAACAGTGACGCCATATGGCGTCACTACTTTTTATTATTATTAACCGAGTTTCATGTCAACGCGTGGAACGCATGCGGATGTTAATGGGCACTGGTAGTCATCAAGCGACTCCGATATCTCGTTTATCTATACTAATATGCAGAAAAAGGTAGGTACGGTATGCAAAGAAATAGTTTATGAAACATTTTGTAATTAATGATTTTACTTTTTAAATTGGATATGTACAACATTTGTAGGCACGAAATTGCCTTCGTACTGTCTACTGATTAGTACCAACTTTTATATTTAGCATCCGATAAGTATAATTATAGATTATAATAATGGTACACTAAATGTATAATATAAGCCCTACCAATTTAATAAAACAGAAGAGCATTTAGTTTTCTTGAACACACCAATCTCGGGAACTACATACTCGGAAATGTATAATATTGTAGCCTCATGAATATACACGAGGAACGCTATGTGTACACGAGGGCTGATTGATAAGTATCCGAAACACCAATAATCTATTTAAAACAATTTAGTTTTTCAATGTAGATGCAGTCTCGATGCATTTAGTCCAGCGCCTCTCCAATGCCGTTAAACCAGTTTGATAAAATGTTTTCTCTATCCTCTCAAAATAATAATAATGCTGGGACGCCGACAGAGAGTAAAAATCGCAGAGAACTTCTCGGGCTGGTTCCCAGTTGCTGCCGGTGTTCCACAGGGTGGTGTCTTGTCTCCTCTTCTTTTTACTCTTTTCATTATTAATATAACTTTATATATTTCTTACTTTCAAAATAATCATGTACGGCAACAATGACTTCATCATTTCATCACTTGATGAAAATCCTCGGCCATCTAATCTAAAGAATCTAAAATAATCCCTCGAGCGACCCAAAAACAGTCGCCATCATTTTGCCGGCCTTCAAACTGTTTTCTATATACATCGGCGAAGGTTTTCCGCTCTTAGTCCACCGCTTAGATTGTTCTTTTGTTTCAGGAGTATAAAGATGAATCCATGTTTCATCCACTATCACATAAGGCCCAAAAAGTCGTCAGTATCACGCTTAAATAGCGACAAACACTTCGACGAATCATCCACTCGACGTTGCTTTTGGTTAAAGCTTTTTCATTCGCAAATGTTGGTGTAAAATATTAAAAACGCGTTCAGAGGAAATGCACACCATCTCTGCTATCTGCCGCAACTTTAAGCGCCGATCATTCAAGACGATTTTTTTAAAATATTTTTGATCATATCCGTATTCGTGACTTCATTGGAATGGCAAGACTTGTTGGCGTCTTCGCAGCTCAGTCCCCCACGTTTAAAATCAGTTACCCAGGTATGTATTGTACTCAATGCAGGAGCAGTATTACCTAAATACTGTCTAGCTGTTTTCCCTTTTAAAACGTAAAACTTTATCACCGTACGAATCTCGTTTCTTTCCATTGTTGAGATTTTTTTTGGCAGAGAAAGTTCTAGGTCCCCTCACACAAATTCCATCAGCTCAAATAAATTCAAATTAGGCGTTCTACTTTCGAAAAGTTGATAGAATATAACGTGATAAATTTTGTTTGCCTAACTTTTTTTAATTTCGTCGTTTCGGCCAGTTATCAATCAGACTTCGTAACATACAACGACACTACAATCAACAGGACCGGAGCTATGCTGGTGACACTGCGGAGCTCTGCAAGTTATACATAAATTAACTCAACGTAATATAACCGCTACGTTACCAAATACCACTCGTAGCCCCAAAGCTCATCGTTGAACAATTCCGGTCGCCTAATCGACCGCGCACCTCCTGAGGGCTCTGCGCTCCTGATATTGTCTTCTATTCTTTTAACCCGTTGCAACTTTTTATCCGGCTCAGGTACGGAGTACCGCTTCACTCTGGACTTGGTGAACAGCTGTTCCGACCATCTTATCTGTAGTTTCATTTTTGTATGTAACATGTGAAAATAACAGTTTCCTTTATAATTAATTATTAAATATTTTTTAAGACCATTCAATAATAATAACAAAACAATTTCACTATTTTCTTACACGATGTAAATTTAAAATTTTGAGTATCCAAATTATAAACACACCACACGCCGGAACCAAATAAGGAACATAATCTTAAGCTACGAAATCGTTCGCTCATAAACATGTTATTCTCTATTTACGTACTACTTACATTATTAAATTTGTTATAAATTTAAGAAAAATACAAAACTCATCTTGAAAATGACAGTTGCATCGGGCATGGTACTCTAACAATATGATTTTATCAATAAATACAGCAATATATTATAACCAGCAATAAAGTTAGCTTAAATTTTACATTTGCACAGTTCATAAGGTGCCCGAAGTGGCCATACGCTTGCCACCTATGACATCATGGGCCTCAGTACCTTGGCTAGTCGTGGGGGTTCTAGTATATCTACTGGACTTACGAGTTATGGATGTTAGACTAGCACACCTCTGCCTACCTCTACGGGGACAATAGGCGTGAAGAAGATACACAAAATCATTTTAATGTTGATGTTTACAAATTTGTAAAATTACAAATTGGATATTTTTCAAATTCGACACCAGTTGAATCTGCAATTGTTGATAAAATAACATGACACTTTCAACGAAATCAACAAAATATTTTAAAAAATCGTACTGTTCAGATGTGCCGGATCAGCTTTCAAAGAAATTTTCACTTCTACATTAAGCTTTTATATAACTTCTTAGGGTGAAATTTTGTACTTTAAAACTTTAAAACCAAGTGAATTCAGATTATTTTAGTACTTTAGACCTGAGTTTCAAAATTCATAATTTTAATAAAAAAATGTTTCGCTTCCCGTTAAATTGGAAAAATTTAACAGTCACGTTTCGCAAGCAGAACATAACACCAGGGACACATGAAAGGCGTGGAGACGTATAAACTCACCCTCTTGTCCCTAAGGGTGAACAGGTGGTCGGAAGGGGCCCGCCTTTGCTTTTTCCCCTCGTATGTGCGAAACGTATACAAGTTCGGTAGACCCAGCGCCTGAAATTTATGAATGGTTAGTATGTGTGCGAAAGCTCTTATATTTATAACACACAACCGAAAGACGGCGGAATTACGCCGGCACGACCGGGGAGGTTGCCCTCTCGCTCACTTGATACCGCCATAAAATGACATCTACGGTGTCGAGTTTCGTGCTGTTTGCGAGTAGCTACTCGCCCATTAGAGGGCGGGGGGGGAGGTTAAAAGGAGGACAACGCATAGACATAGTAATTATTCTGATGTTCATGGGCGTCGATAGTTCTAGATGGGCTCCAGTTGCTCGTTTGACCCCTATACTATAAAAAATATATACTTCGACATATATTACTCCCCACTGTTAATTACTCGCAGATGACTTAAAAGTCTTCTTTAAGGTTAGAAGTTCTTCTATTACATAGATTCTAAAAATATTTATATTTTAATGATAAAAATGACACATTTATAAAAATATTGTAGAGGCCTTGTTTTTGTAGTCTTGTTTTTATAGTGACACTTCGCGGTTGTGTTTTTTGTTCTTTTGTGCCTTCAGGTTTAGGGTGACGATAGGGGGACAGACCCCCCTCTCTTCCCGCAGATGGGAAGAGATGAACCGGAATTTTATTGTGGGCGTTACCCTATGGTGATTATTATTGGAACCGAAAAGGGGGAAACGGTCCCCCTACCCACACTAGTGGGACGGCGCGTGCACGACGCCGTTTAAGTTGCGGTGTCGTGGATGAGGATAATTGAGCTCGTTTAATGTTTGGCTTATCTGAGGACGCCGGCCCCCTCACCCCCCTCTCATGGGAGGGGTTGATTTGCGCTACAAATCGACAAAAGCCGTGTTCTTGATTTATTTATTATTATTAGAGCTCTCTACAGTCGCGTTATTTTATTGCTGCAAATCTAATATTTGATCTGGGCGTATGAATGTAATACATAATACGCTTGCGTTCTCTAATGCAGCTGACATTTGAAATGAAAACATGTTGTAAATATGAGAATTGTTATTACTATAGTTTTGAAATTATAAATACGGTCCGAAATATACAAAAGAATTAACAAAAATAATTGAGAACTAAAACTACTTTCTATAGAATGAATATTACTACAATATTATAAAGAACAAACATTTGATTGTTCAGTTGTTTGTTCGCAAACCCCGAAACTACTGGACCAAATAGAAAAATTAATTTACAATTAGAATCCTATATTATTTGAGATGAACAAAAGCTGAACAATATCTTTGAAGACGAAATAGATGATTATGGAAACTTTGACGAAAGGCGTGACTAAATATCGAAGGAAATTCTTATGTAAAAATTATTAAAGACTGGCAGTCGCTGTTGCTGTTGTGTCATAAATTTAATTTGTTGGAACGCCATAGTTTCAGTAACACGTAATGCTCATATAATACTCCCGGTATTGGGACGGACTGCTGACGGAGTATTGCTCAAAAATTATATTTAAGCGACGACAAGAAATTTATCAATTTCTAAACGCAAATAAAGTGACGTAGCCGATCCGTCACTATAGATATGTATCTAAATGCCAAAATTTGGTAACCATCAAGAAATCTACGAAAAAAGATGACAGATACGTCACACTTAGCTAGTTGTCACATGAGAGTAACCGGTGAAACCGGACAGACAGATAGACAACAAATTGATCTATTTCCCTCCTGAGCTATGGACTCGTAAAGTAAGCTAAAAGTACCTTCACGCCTGTTATCCACAAAGAGGTAGGCGAGGTGTGCTAGTACATCCACAACTCGTTAGGAGATGTACTAGAACACCCACGATTAGCCAAGGTACTGAGGCTATGATGTCACAGGTGGCAAGCCTATGGCCACTTGGGCACATTCTAATCCCGGACAATGTAATGCGTGCTCAGAATAATCTGAGAAACATTTAACAACAGGTGCCCGACCTGAGGATCGAACCCAGAACTCCTCGCGACTAACCGCCTTAACAGGCGACACCCGCACCGTTACACCACAGAGGAATCGTAAAAATATATCCTAATTTGTAATTTCATACATAATTAACTATATTGATAGAACCCGTGATGAGCCCATCTTACTCAGAATACAGCTTTTTGTGTTTTGTTATGCACTCCAACGAATTGGCCTACGGTTAAAATACATATTTGCATTACTGTTTAATGCAATGCAATGCAGGTTACATAATGCCAACAGACTCGACCGCCGAAATATACCCTCCTAACTTATCGGTGCCTGGTAGTTGACGAGTGGAACAATAGCTTGTAGGCGGCGCCCTTGTTCCTGTTGAGTCAGTAGAGGGATGGACCACCCCCATCTCCCCCTTCATACAGTATATCTAGATACAACAAGTAGACAATTCTAACAGAGCACAATAATTAACGAGAAAGTTTGTATGTATGTTTTTTTAAATTTTTTATACGATAATTGCTGGATGAATTCTATTACGAGTATGAATCTTCCCAAAGATTTTCTTTTCTATTGGCTGCGAAACTGAACCGATCTGAAAGTTTATTTTACTATTAGAAATATGTAAAAATGATTAAGACAAATGTTAGAATTAACATGATGGAATTAAATGAAAATATTTTTAAAATTCGAAATAGTATTCACACAAATATCTTATTGAAAGTGTAAATACCACCAGATCCGAGAAGAACCACAGTAGGTAGTGCTATACTGCATAGGAGGAGGTAGTGCCATGCATGGTGCATGACACTACATCCACCTGTGCTTCGGAATCGGGCCGGCACCACCGGTACCTCTCGCTTACTTAATACAGGCGTAAAGTGACAGCGTCGCTGTCGCGTTACGTGGGGTTTGTGAGTAGCCCCGTAGCCCATGGGGGGGGGGATGATAGGAGGGCAACGCATCTGTGTAACAATCATGCGAATGTCCATGGGAGTCGTTAGTCATCAAAACGCTACGATTTCTCGCTACGTTTTTCCTTACAACAAAATGGGACAGCCCAAAAAAATACATGTCTGATGGATTTGGCAACTATAGCAAAATTTTTAGATAAATCCATATGAAATATATCTTAAAATTATTTTAAATAGGTCTAACAGCTAAACTAAGTCCAACGAGAATGACTGAATATGGATATTACGAGGATGGATTGACAAGTGCTCGGGCTAACACAGATTCATTCAATTCTAAAAATCAAATCTACCCACATTATTTAGTTTAGTTCGGACTTGTTAATTGTGTGAAGTTCGAAACGTGTGCGATAATTAGTTGTGATTTTTTTTTTTTAACAAAGCAATGGGACATAGTTTCTGCAAATGGAGCAAATCGAGCAGCGTGCCGTCATTAAGTACCTCCATAAGAAGGGGCTGTCACCAAAAACCATCTAGCGTGGTCAGTACTTTAGGAGATTCTGCTCTTCCTATTCGTTCGTCGAAAAGTGGATAGTAGGATTCAAACGTGTTAGAGAGAAATCGTGAGAGATGAACCCCGCCTTTGACGTCCACTACTGACGAAAATATTAAAAAAGTACTTCTCCCGTGTTAGAAATTAGAAAGATAGTCGAGATTATAGGCATCTCTTATGAACGAACTCAAAACATCATAATCATCGAATTGGGTTCAGCGACTACCTTCAGTTGAACAAAAAAGGACGTGACTGACTATTTCACGTGACTGTTTGTAGTTATTTGAAGCCGGTACAGGTGATATATATTTTGAATCGATTCGATACAATCGTCGAAACATGGGTTTCATTACTGTACGCCAGAAACAAAACAACAATGGAAACAGTGGAGAAGACCTGGTTCACCACCTCTAAAAAGGCGATTTTGTCGACAAAAAAGATTCACTATTCTGAGACTCGAAAGGTGTGATTGTGATTGTTTATCTTGAAATGGGTTCTATAAACCCTGATTACTACTGTGTCTTACTACGTCGTTTATGAGAGGAAATAAAAGAAAGACGTCCAGGAATGCTCAGAAGAAAAGTCTCAGAAAAAATCAAAGGCTGAAATCCACAATTGTGGCTTTGAACTATTACCGCATCCGCCTTATTCACCTGATCTGGCACCGTCAGACTTCTTTCTGTTCCCTGACCTAAAAACCACTTGGGAGGTCAAAGATTTTTGACAAAGACGAGGTCAAAACAGCAGTAGACGCATATTTTGACTCTAAGGAAGAATCTTTTTTTTCAACTGTCAAATGCATGGGAGGTGGCAAAAGTGCAGATCGAACTTGCTGATAATATACAGAAAAATAAAGATATAGCCTGATTTAGTATGTGTATAATTTCTTCTCATATATATCCACTTGTACCGGCACTCAGAGCATTATTTGCTGCGGCTTAGCTTGTGTGGCGCATTAGAAAAACAAATGGCGGTCATGTGATGTCATGAACACATGTAAGTACCAGGGAGACATGACACACGAGTTTGTCACATTTCACATGTGAACACACGTGCAACTATCGGCGGGGAGCGCGTTCAGTGACACGTGTCGCTCACACACATACACACTCAACATGTCATGGTGTCGCATACGCGGTGACAAAATTACCTTCGTTACTTTTGTTTTTCAATCACAAAACAAACAGTAGACCGTACATGTCTTATTTGGAAATGACATAACCATGTGATAGTTATATTTAAAGAAAAAACAACTTCATGCCTTTTTTCCTCGTATAACAAAAAATATTATCATGTTTGAGGGAGAAATGACATTTTCGAATTGTTGTCAAATGGCCTCACAAATACTCTTTTAGATGAATATGAAATAAATTATATGATTTTTAATATATAAAACAAGATAAATTCAAATTCTGTTATCAACATTATATTTTTTTCTGTCTTATTGTTTTTAAAATCTTTGGTGTATAAAATGGAACGGATAGAAGAGTAAATCTTGTAGCAGCAGGCTTGACATACGACGTCAGGCAGTGCGCTACCAAGCGTGTGTGTGTATACACTGTCCGGACGTCGGAATGCTTACCGGTGCAGGTTCAGCATGTCACGTCAAGTGGTCATGTGAGTTTTCACAGTCACGTATGTACCAGGCAAACAGAAGCGGCGTGGAGGTGACACGCACATGTGTACGCGTGAGTGCGGCATATACAGTAGGGGGAGCCTGTAGGGTGTAGGGTTGTTCTGTAACGAAACTTGTTTGCTTTGTGTGCTAACCCCTCCCCAATACATCGTACAACGTCGACAACTTAGACGTGTAATTGTGAAAGGCGCAATCGGTGGGTAAACATCATCAGCCTGCTGCAATCTGCAACGCAGCTGAAATTACTTCTTTTGAACCTTTTAATTGTCTAATATTAGTTGTCAAACCAGTGCTTCGCTTTTTGTCGGTCCACAAACAAGCAATAGATGAGTAATTCGAGAATAAAATACAATACAATACAAATACATGGCGTATTTGTATTTATAATAGTACACTTAAAAACAGAATACACAGAATAAGAAAAAAAAATTTTTACACCACAAAAAAAAACAAATACAATGGGAAGAAAAATACATTATATGTCCTGAACGAATATATATACTACGAGTCTCTATATGTAGAGACTAGCTCACTATATGAAGAAACTTAATAAACAAGACCAAGAGAAGTTCGAATCGGTGATATACGAGGCTAAATTGTGCTGTGATAAAGTTTTACGTTTTGAAAGGGAAAACAGCAACCCAGATTAAAGTCAAGCTAGACAGAGTTTTAGGTAATAATGCTCCTGCATTTAGTACAATTCACACCTGCTAACTGATTTTAAACATGGATGATAGAGCTGCGAAGACGTCAACATGTCTGGCCGTCCAATTGAAGTCACGAATCCGGACATGATCAAAAATATTCAAAAAATCGTTTGAATGATCGGCGAAATAAATGATGAATGATGATGAAATGATAGTAGAAATGGTAAGTACTTCCCCTGAACCCGTTCTAACACTTTACACCAACATTTGCGAATGAAAAAGCTATGCGCGCAATGGGTGCCGCGTTTGCACACTGTTAACTAACTGCAACGTCGAGTGGACGATTTGTCGGAGTGTTTGGCGCTGTTTAAGCGTTATACTAACAATTTTTGCGGCGTTACGTGGCAGTAGATGAAACATGGATACATTATTACACCCCTGAAACAAAAGAACAATCTAAGCAGTGGACTGAGAGCAGAAAACCTGCGATGAAATAAGCAAAAATGGTTTTTGTTGTTGTGTTTTTAGGATGGTCGAAGGATTACTTTAGTGCACAGCTTGCAGAGAGGAGTAACTATAAATGGAGAGTATTATGCTAGCTCCATGCGACAGTATTGTGAAGAGACCCGAAAGAAACGGCCTCGTTTAGCAAAAATAAAGTTTTCATCAAATGATGGAGTCATTGTCGCCGTAGACGAGTATGAATGAATGAATGAATGAAATATTCTTCATTGTGCACAATATAAAAGAAACATACAATCGATGGATAAAGTAGGATACAAAATAAATTCACACAAAGGCGGCCCTCACACAAACGAATACATAACTTGCATAACTATACTACAT
>JAFELO010000235.1:577665-592632 GCA_017140195.1 Eumaeus atala | reverse complement strand
GAAAGCGTTCGCGATGTCCAACGACACCGCGACCACCACCTCCCCCCTGCGTTCCGCCTCACCCGTCACCGCCCGCTGGCGCTTGAGGGCATCGATGGTCGACTGGCGTGCTCGGAACCCGAACTGCGACTCTGAGAGTCCGGGTCCCGCGCCCTCCTCCGGATGCTGAACGAGACGGGAGGCCACTATCCGTTCTAAGGCTTTCCCGGTCTCGTTCAGCAGCACCACCGGTCGAACCGCCGAAGCCGAGTCCATGAGCCGCCCTGCCTTTGGAAGTAGGCAGAGCCGACCCTCCTTCCATGCCCCCGGGAACTGACCAGACCCCAGGCAGCGGTCAAACGTTTCCCGGAGGCTATCCCTGAGGTGCACGAGAGATATCGCCAGCACTCTCCCATGTACCCCGTCTGGACCCGGTGCCCTCTTCTTACTCTCGAGGCGAGTCAGAATCGCCTCCATTTCAGCCTCTGTGACGGGTGGCGGAACACCCTCCTCCTCGTCCGACGTCTGCCGAGCCATCCTGGGGGCGTGAAGCCCACGGGTGTGTCGGGAAACAATTCCCCGACGATCCTCCCCAGTTGGTCCGGCTGGAGCGTCTCCGTGATGGGGGCCGACGGGGCGCGGAGCTTGTTCCGCGCCCATTTGTACGGTGGGCCCCAGGGATCCCTCTCGAGATCCCTTACGAGCTCCAGGTGGGCCTCCTCCTTGGCTCGGCAAATGGCCTGCTGCAGGATCTTCACCTTCTCCACGTAGATCCTGCGCAGCCTGTCGTCCCTTTCGACGTCCTGGGGTCGTCGGGTGTACTGCCTCCTGGCCCCGTTGCAGGCGGCCCGGAGGCCGGACAATTCGGCCGTCCACCAGTAGAGCGCCCGCCGCTGGGGGGGACTCTTCGCGGGCGGCTTGGCCGCTCTGCACTCCGCACTGAACGCGTCGCAGAGCCGACCAGCCGCCTCGTCCACCCCTAACTCCGACAGCGGCGGGAGACTCCAACGGCCGATGATGGCGGCCTCCTCTGCCAGTTCCCGGTTGAGCCTAGTGAGAGCCCAACGCGGAAACCGGCTCTTCCCCCTGGACGACGACGACGTTGACGTTGGATGAACGGAGGTCGGAGACACCTCGAACCTTATATAGCGGTGGTCCGAGAGCGTCTCCACCTCCGTTTCCACCCTCCACCCCTCCACTCTGCGCGCGATGGCCGGCGTGGCGAAAGTGACGTACACCACGGAACCTCCCGACCATCGCACGCACGTCTGGACCGTCCCCGTATTGAGGAGGGACAGTCCGGCAGCGACCGCCCACTTCTCCACCTCCCTCCCTTTCGGGTTCGTGACCGGGTTACCCCATGCCGTGGACTTGGCATTGAGGTCCCCGGCCACAACACCTGGAGGGGGGCTAGCTGCCCTACCAGCGGCCCCAGAACTTCGAGAAACCGTTCCAGGGCCGCCAGATTGCGGTTCGGAGAGAAGTAGACCCCTACAAACGCCACTTCTCCCCGAACCGCCGCCACGTACCCGCGGCCCCTCGCTTTGACTACGAGGGGGGGGGGCGCACCACGATCGCCACCGAGCTGTCGGTGTCCCCAGCCCAGCTTGGACTGGAGGGCAGGGTGTACGGCTCGGCCACGATCGCGACGTCTATCGCCCACTCCGCCATGGACTGCAGGAAAAGGTCCCGAGCCCTGGCGGAGTGGTTGACGTTCGCCTGGAGGGCGCTGAGATGGCGTGGCATATTAGGCCGTCTCTACGTCCAACCCCGAACGGTTCCCCCTCTGAGAGATAGGGGGAACTTTCCCGCCCTGGACGGGGGGCTTGCGGGACATGCCCCCCATGACGTGGCTCGCCGGCCTGCCGGCGTCCACGCACACCGCGCAATGCGCGGAGGCCGAACACCCTCCGGCCTTGTGGCCGGGCTGACCGCAGCGGTAGCACAGATTGCTGCGGTCAGTGCCACCGGGGCACGTACTGGACACGTGCCCCATCCCCAGGCAACGGTAGCAGTGCCTGGGGCGCGCCTGTAAGAAGTGGACTGTGACGCGACACCACTTCACCGTTATGCTCCCAGCCTCGAGCAGCTTCTTAGCCGCTGTCGCCGGGAGCTCGATGTGGGCCGAGCCCGAGCTGAACTGCCCCGTGCGATAGTTGCGCACGGAGACCTGGCCCGGGTTGCAGCCCACCTCCTTTGCCACCGCAGTCACAAGACGTTCTGCGGTGACCGCGTCACTCAGGCCCGAGAGTCTTACATCCGCCTTCTTCTCGGGCCTGCTTAACTCCGCCACCTCCTTTAAAGCCTCCTGCTGGCGAGCGGCGAGATTATTCACTTTCTCGCCGCCCGTGGAGCCGGGCAGCTCTATGAGTCGCGCCCCGGTCGCTGATTGGCGAATCCGGAGCGGACCAATACCCAGCTCCACCAAGTCCACCTCCTTTTCCGCCCTGAGTAATGCCGTAGCGTACGTCGCCCCCTTCATCTCTGCCTCCGGCTGTAACTTGACTATTACGGCCGAGGAGCGGGGGAGCGACAGCTTCAGCTTCGCCACCTCCTTCTTCTTCGCCGGCGGCGCAGAAGCCGCCGGTGTGTTTATCTTCTTCACCGGTGGCGCTGGTGCCGCCGGCTTCTTCGGTGCCTTTCGCCGGACCACATCCGTCCACGAACTTCCCGCCTCTTGAGTGGCGGCCTTTTCCATGCCCCTACCCGCTGGAGGGCCCAGCAGCCTTCGACGTGGAGGGACCGAAGGCCGTCCACTCCTGGCAGCTTTTCTTGCCCTTGCCCTTGCTCTTCCCCTTTTGCTGCTGGGGTAGGATAGGGAATTCCCTATCGTCGAGACATTCCACCTCCACGACCTTAGCGACCGCCGACACCTTCCTCGCTGCGATGGCAGCCCCGACCTCCTTCGCCAGCGGTTTGTTATCCCCTGCAAGAGGGGGACGACAGGGTGGAGCAGGAGGGAGCCGCATCTCAAGACCTGAGATGCGCGCATCTACTATATTGCCCGCCAACTGGGCAACCTCCTTCATGAAATCGGCCGTTTTAGGGATTTCTTCATTCCACTCAGCCGACTTCTTCCGCGCCTCTTCGAAATCGCGCCTATAGGCGCGAACTTCCTTCCGCAGGTTGCTCAGTTCTCGCTGCAACCGCGCGTTATCGGCCTTCAATTGGAAGGCCCTCTTCCGCAGTGCCACCTCGAATGCCTCCTCCTTCTCATTCGCAACACGCTCTCGCAGCGCCGCCCTTGCTCCCGCTAGCGTGTGGGACTTCCCCCTCTTGGCCACGTTGCGTGCCCTATACCCTGCTCCCACCACGCTTTCCTCCGATCCGGAACCGGAGTCCCCAGATCCCTCCGTGAATAGGCGTTTGCGCCCTATTTCGGCCTCCTACAAAGTCGCCAGCGACGAAAGGTCCTCCAAGACCTCCAACTCCTCAGAGAACTGCGGAAATCCCACCAAACACGTCCGACACAGACACACACACAACCACACAACGCGGAACAACACAAAAACAAGAACGAAAACGAAAAAGACACCACAAGCAAGTCGCCTATACACCCCTGCCCCGGGATCACACGGTCAGACCAGGACAAGTCTATATCGACGACTTACTGATTTTCTTAGTACAAGAGCCGAATCACGAAAATGCAAATATCTCCGCAAGCCGACGTCGCACAAAAAAAAATTGAACACCAAAAGATGCGCCTAATTGATACCTTTCGGTAGCCGCCACTGACACTATAGTTCCGATATTTAGCTCACGCCTAGTACCGGAAATGCAGAGTCAACGTAACCTAAATTGAACCTAACCTGACCTAATGTTAAATACTATCGGATTGCCAAAATCTAGTTATACTAATACCTTGGATGAAGCGAATTGAACAGGGGGAGAATTTGGTAGGGTTGTCCCGTGGTACGGAACAATCCCTCTGTAGAGGTGGTGTTGTGCCCTTAGGCGACTGACTAGTCCTTGAAATGCCCTGGTGATTTATAACTCCAGGGCACGTCACCAGATGCAGCACTGATGACCCTCGCGGTGGTTTCGGTGCGTACACTACAATGCCCCACGAGCCCTACACAACACTGGACCACACGCAGGGCCGGCGATGGCGCGCCCCTGGTTGTGGTTATCTCCGCGTTGTAAAAAGATACTGTTAGTGTCAAATTTATTTCTAGCGTTAATGTGACTGCTAAAAAACTAAAGCGAAATGAAAGTGAAGTACATTTACCCCCGTCTGGCCGGTGACGTGACACGTGTCCACTGATCTCAGCTGACGCGGACTTACTCTGCGCGACAGACGGGGTCGGACGTGAGTGGGCGGCGCGTCTTTTCGCTGACCAGATATTGTTTCTATTTCTAGCTGTAATTACTTAAATTTACACGAATGTGCATTATGTAAACTAATGTTATGAAGAGGTAAACTTTGTATCTAGGTCACAGATATTTACACCACATAGAACGAATTTTACGGAACTCCACTCCTTACGCCGCATTTGGGGGTGGAGTGCGTAGGTGGAACCGCGAGGTGCTGCTAATTCTATAATAGCACATTTACTGTTTTAATTTGTTGAAGGCACGACCAAATCGAAGAGATTCAATGAATAAAACTACTCTTAAGGATTTTATTGCGGTTTATTCAATCATTTAACTAGTCCGACATTTCAGAAGCTTTACAGCAGTCGTGGTCACGGGTACAAAGTCCACCCTCGACCATGGTTGCTTTAAAGTTTCTGAAAAGCGATAAAATCTTTGACAGTAGTTTTATTGTGATAAGTAACATTCGTGTATACTTAAGACATAAATACATTCAATGAATTCATCAGTGACAAGTTAATGCTGTCGGATCGACATCTGTATTGAGATAAATGGTCGGCACAGATCATTACTCACAGTTGGCGACTAAATGATCGAGACGCGGAGACGCGGAGAGACGGGACGAGCCACGCTTAAACCAAGCAACACTGGCGAGCTACTGCAGTGCAATGTTAAAATCGTCTCATATGAATAGCAGCTGTTTACACGTTTTTTTTTTTTTAATTTTTTTCTTCATAAAAACATACAATATATATTTGTTTAAGCACACCAAAAACCAAAATATGTAGTATAATATATAATAGGAACTTGTCGTCTACAGATCATCTAAAAAATATGTTTTAAGTTTGTGTTTAATGTTATGCTTCGTGATACTTTTTACAAAACATGGATCTAATTTGTTAAATAAGCGATGCATGATATGGGAAATCCTTCTTTCCCCATGCACATTAATTGCTCTTGACAACTGTAATTTTTTGGTAGTTACTTAACGTGTTTTAGATATCATTTTTACTGAAGAACTGTCTAGAAGGTTGTATATAACTTTCCAATGTATTGGCAGTATTTTAAAATGTTTAAATAAATCTGTGTCATTCATGCACTTATATCTAATGTTAGACGATACAATTTTCTTTAGTATTCTAATTTAAGTTTATAAATACAATTCATATGATGGTGTTCTATGTTCAATTATATAAGGATTAGCTATAAATGCCTTAAATTTTTGCATGTACGTCTAATTTGTGGTATCCAGTTAACAGTTAATCTACTGGTTTTCAATCTTTCTGAAAATTCTGCCCGAAAGTAGTGACATGTCGGTTGAAAATTTGAATGGAAAACGACTAGAAAATTAGGAACTTGATCATTTAATACATGCGGTTTCGAGCTCTCGCCTGCGTTCAGGCAGTCCCTTGCTCACTATAACAAGCTCAGCGGAGGTGGTCACGACGGGGCATGGCTCTTTGGTGACGAGAACGAGTATCGATTGCGTGACCATTGGCAATGAGAAGTCACGTCCAACCATGGCTCTCGATGTCACCCGCATCCCTCGTCCCCTCCAATGGCCATCGGGAACTCATAAGCCGCAGGAAACCCGATAGTATACCCTACTTTGCAGAGGTATCCCGTGAGCGAGAGCAACCTCTCACTAATGTAAATAAGTTTCCAATTCATTAAAAGGTGAAAATAAAGTGCGAGTGATAAGCGTTATCAGTAGAGTTGGCCAATCTACTGTTATCAGACACTCCACACTCCGGCGCCATCGCTTTGATTCACGTTATCAGCACTCGAGGGCTATGTATTGTTTAAAAAATTTTTTTTATCACAAATTATTATTAACGTAAGAGATAATGTCCATTGGGGGGATGGATCCAAAGACATCAACGCATCTGCATGCATATGCGTATCTTAATTGACGGGGGTAGTCACTAAAGGGGTGCTCGATTTGCCCCTTCTCCCAATGAGGGGGAAGGGGCACAGAATAACGCGGCCAACTGTTTTCCTGACTCCCACTGCTCGTAGCTGTCTCGCATCTCGATCCCTTGGCATATAATTTATGCAATATGTTTAATATAATTGATGCTTAAAATAAACCGTTTTTTTTTCCAAGTATTACACAGACGAGAATAATCATAAATCTATTCAAATAACGACGTCAGTGGTAAGTCAATATAGCAGACGTCTGACGCGACAGTGTGTCATTTAGTTTTATGTTGTCATTATTATAATGACCACTAAACAAATCAGTCCTCTACTCTGCAGAGGAGAACTTTCTTAAATCGCAGATCGTTGGGTGCCTGGTTTTGTTCTTCAGACAGTCTAAAGTACTATTGGTATCACCTGAATGAATAAATGTCATCATCTTCTCATTTACGTCACCGGCCAGATGGTGATAAGTGGAAACGGGTCGTCGTACATAGACATCTGCATAATTTTCATGCAGATTTATTCCTCGACTCCAATGGTCCACAGACTACTCATAAACCGCACGAGGTACCTCTCGACGGGAGGTACCTCTCACTCAAATGTTACCGCCGTAAAAATGACAGCTTGCGCTTAGTATGTTCAAACTATCAGCATGAAAATAATAACGCGGATGGCTATTGGCGTCGGTAGTAGCCAGAAGCCTTCGTTTGCTCGTTAGCTCCCCTAAACTATAAATAAGAAAGAAATAAATGTAGAAATACTACATAAATTTTATTTATTTGTTCAGGTATCAACATGAATTCCTATCCAGATGTGACAATACATTCAATCATCTGTAATTGCTATTTTTAGGGTTTCCTCAAAAAGTAAAAAACGGAACCGCTATAGAATGACTTTGTTATCCGTCATAAAGACGTGTGTTCTTTGGAACGAACGCCTGTCCAGACGTTTTTCTCGAGTACGTGTGGAAGGAGCAAACGGAAAATTACAAAATTCGTCAAAGGCAGCTATTGCTATTTTTCTCCGAATTTTTCTATTTCTCTCTCTCTCTCTCTCTCTCTCTCTCTCTATATATATATATATATATATATATTCTTTTTTATATATATAAATATATATAAATATTATAAATATATAATATATATAAATATTCTTCTTTTTTTTGCAAGTTCTTACTTCTTGCCAAGTTTAATGATTCTAGATCAACCGCCAGTACCTATAGGTTGTAGTCTACGCGATGCCATAACAACGTGCACGTAAGCTGTACCTTTTGATTGCGTTGGCATGTAATTTGGCAAAAAAAATCTCAAAATTGAATGTAGGTAATGCGAGAAACCCAAAACTTAGTAATCTGTACTTATATCACAGAAATAAACCCTTATTATTTTCTTTTGTAATGCGTGCATGCCTGCGTGCTCCACCCACGTAATCTCCCTTTGGTAGTACATCTCGAACTAGACCGGGTTTTTAAAGCATCTCTATGCTCTTGTAAAAATGTCCAATCCACCCACTTGAACAATTTTATGTAAGTTTATATGCTAAGTGTATTGAAGCTTTTTTAACACAATACAATTGTTAGACTTGTTATCAGCCACTTTAGTTTACACTCAAGTTGATAAATGACCCATATGATAAAAATAAACAGTGGATATTTTTTTTAATACTAACCTATTATAATTTGCTTAGAATACTCATAGTCCTAACCACTTGACCCTAACGCTTAAATGATAAAAACTCCTTGAAGTAAAAATAAAAAGTAGCAAAGTCCTACCCTCAAAGTGCTTTTCTCGTGGGATTTCGTGTTTTCATGCTAAGAATTTTGTGCTTGATCTCACCTTGTTATACTTTATAGTTATGAGAAAAACAACAGAAATTGTTGGAAAAATGGAGGAGAAAAAATTTCAAAGTAACACTACACTCGTGTTTAATGGTCCAGGAAATCATAAAAGCAAAGTGCCCAACTCACCTGACCACCATACTCATACCCCAATTGCATCGCCACCAGCTGAGCGACCTCTTCGCCACCATCCACCTCCACGGTCCATTCGTTTAACAAGCTATGCGTGTTCTCCCTACCATTATGCACGTTATGGTACCCTGGTACCCGTCTATCGGAGCTAATCAACCTCGAGACACAATTAAAGTAAAAAAAAATAAACAGCAACATTTTTTTAATTTTTTAAATGGACTTGTTAAAAGTTCGCGGAAAGTTTTTTCCGACGGACGCGTTACGACGCGGTCAAGGAAAACGTGAAAATGAATGGGCGGAGACAAAGTGCCGGGCCATTTATTTGTTATTCACTGAGGTCGCATGTCAGTTTGTGTCTCGATGTTTTAAGCCTGGGTAATGGAAGATTATACCTGATTGCTTCTTAACGCTAAATAGACATACAACAATTGCCTTTAAAGGTAGCACGTTTTTTATTGGTATCTTTTTTTTGTATACGCTAAAAGTTAAGACCCACTCACCCACGTGGGGCCTTATGGGTTTTAATAAGAGCTCGTAACCGAAGCCCCTTTACCTTTTCAGGAAGAGATAGTTCCGTGCTACATTGCATCCCAATATGACCGGCACTACTAACCGAGGCGTAACCTCTTAAGAGCTCATACGAAACAACAAGTCCACATAATCTCTTTGCGGATGTCTGTGGGCGTATATTTACGGCAGCACTGAGAGGCCTCTTTATTTACTCAAGACGGTGATCTTATGAGTGAGTCGTTATATCGTTTATATTCGGATTGACTACAGTTATAAGTAATAGCACTTCTTGTAAAAGGTAGTGCCCTGCTACATTGCAGCGGAATTGGGCAGGTACGACCGGGGAGGTACCTCGCCCTCACATGATACCGCCGTAAAGTGACATCCTCGGTGTCGCGTTTCAGGCGATTTGTGAGTAGCCGGTAGCGCTTTGGAGGGGAGGAGAATAGGAGTAGTAAGCATGCGGATGTCTTGGGCGTCTGTAGTCGTAAAAAGGCCCAGATTTCTCGTCTGCCCCGCTATTAAAAAAACAACCTCTTAACAGTCTGGCATTTATAAATTGTAACATTTTCAGACACTTCCGTGGCGGACGGACGGCGTGTGGTTCTAGGAGATTCGGGACCTACATAACCATCTCTCTAACATTTTGGTTTCCTTTCGTTAAGAAATGAATTTGTCCACAATACAATCTGTCCCGCGTGAGCCGTATGAGCGTTGCAAAATCACTGCAAGAACCTTCGGCTGCGATGGTGTTACGTCTGGGACTGGTCAGCGACAGGACACACTGGCCCTAACCCAGCTAGGGGTCCGTCTCTCAGAAGGGGGTCAGTTCGGCATTTAGAATGAATCGGGCAACGCCGGAGCCGTAAATAGGGTCAGGCGCCCAGGATGTTCTTCCAGCAGTAGCTCCCCTCTGGCTCACACCGAAGCCTCCTGAGCCATTGGGGTATACAGCTCGACTAAATCCTCCCATTAGGTTACAACTAGAAGATATGTTTGTACAACTGCATAGAAATGTTTGCATTCTGAACAGCTCATTGATCAGCTGAACCATCGTCGTTGGGGTTACTCTAAGCGTCGATTGACCCTTTTGAGATGAAGGTCAGTGGCCGGCCAATCGCCGGAGTTTCCTCCTTTCTGTACCTGATGTGTCCAGAAAACTCCACCACGACGGCTCTTCAGCCGACCACAGTGAGAGCCTTCGCCCGGGTTTTTGTCTGAAATCTGTAGCTAATTAGGATGGTTCAGCTGAAAAATGTAATTGTGCCAAGTGTAACTCAAATTTGATCAATAGTTTTTGCGTCAAAGAATAACAAACATACACGCAAACTTTCACATTTTTATTTCGTTTAGGTAAGATTGTAAAACTGCAAATGCTGAATACCAGACATACAGGCAGTAAATGATCTATTTATGTAGCATAAGATACTCGTGTAAATAGGTTATAAAAAAAATGAAAATGAAATAATTATACTATCTCCCATCAATGCATGCAAATTTAAAAGTACCGCGAATACTAGATTTATTTTTAACCAACAGCGTCAGATCTGTCTGTGTATATGTATGTAGACTTCAATGTTTCCTGCTACAGCCTGATTTGAATGGCTTGTCGGACTTTATTTAAAGTTTGTCGAATCATTAGTCTCTGTGTACACTCTAGTTTATTTTAAGCAGTCTGGGTTTTTCATATTTTATGTGAAATATTCTTTTACTTTTATTTAACGCCATCTGGTTTCCTACATTGCAACTAATGTGAGTTCACTATAATAAAATTAATTTCAATGACTACCACTAGATGACACTGTATAGTTTATGTGTGGATAATTAAAACAGGTTTAGAAATAAATCACAAGACTTAAGTAAGTGGTAGGGCCATGATACATTGCAGCCGAATTGTGTCGGCATCTCTCGCTCACTTGACACTGTCATTAAGAGACAAATGTGCTATCGCGTTTCGTGCGGTATGTGAGTTGTCGGTGGCCCATTGGAGAGGAGGAGGAAAGGAGGACATCGCATCTCCATGACAGAAATTTTTGATAGCTCGTTTGCTCCCCTATTTTATAAAAATGGGGTCCCAATATCCCTTTAAAAAGAGTCTCCCTTTAAAAAAACTGCCGCTCTTTACGGACGATGGTAATACCAAAATGGTCCCGAAAATCGGTGTTGGGATTAGATTAGGCGCTCACCCTAACTGAAGCCAAAATGCCTTTCTATAACTAACTTTTCTTATAGGACGGGTACTATGACCCGCCGCCTCCTCGGTTCAATTGGCTTCGCCCAAGGTGTCTCGGATCACCCCAGGCTACTGAGCCCCACCGCCACGACTAGGCTTGACCCATGGTGGTGAGTACAATTCACTCCTGGGTAACTAATTTCAAACGTGGGAGACAGAGCTGCAAAGACTGCCAACAGGCCCAAATGAAGTCATGAATCCGGACATGATTAAAAAGATTAAAACAAAATCGTCTTGAATGATCGGCGCTTAAAGTTGCGGCAGATAGCAGAGATGGTAACATTTCCTCTGAACGCGTTTTTAACACTTTACTTTATATTATTATTTGCGAATGAAAAAGCATTGCGCGCGATGGGTGTCGCGTTTGCTCACTGTTAACCAAAAGCAACGTTGAGTGAACGATTCGATGGAGTTTTTGGCGCTGTACAAGATACTAATGAGTTTTTGTGGCATTATGTGACAGTAGATGAAACATGGATACATCCATATACTCCTGAAACAAAAGAACAATTTAAGCAGTGGACTGATCGCGGAAAACCTGCGCAGAAGAGAGAGAGCAAAAAACGGTTTTGCCGGCCGTCAAAGTGATAGCGAATGTTTTTTGGGATGCTCCAGGGATTATTTGCAAAGAGGAAAAACATTGTATTATGTAAGCTTGCTGCAAAAATTTTGTGAAGAAATCCGAAAGAAACGGCCTCATTTAGGCAAAAAGAAAATTTTATTCCATCACGACAACGCACCTGTGCACTTATCAAGGGTTGCAGTTGCCAAACTCCATGAATTGTGATTCGAATTGTTAATGTATCCTGCCTATTGCCCAGATCTGGCCCCGATTTCTACTTATTCCCGAATCCCGAGAAATGATTAGGTGACCGAAGATTTTCATCAAATTGTGAAGTCATTGTCGCCGTAGGCGAGTATTTTGAGGGGATAGAGAAAACATTTTATCAAACTGGTGTGTGAGTGTGGGTGTGTTTGCCTGTGTGCGTGTGCGTGCGCGTGCACGCGTGCATTCGTGCGCTTTATTTTTTGTAAATCCCTTTGCCCGTTGGCAGGCCAGGCCTGCAATTTGTTTGAGGTGGTCTCTTAGGAGACTAAATAGCCGTCGAGGTGCCATGCTGGTTTATAGTTCTGGGGCACCACTGCAAAGGTCACTCGTGGTGGTTTTTATAGATATTCGGCACTTGAATATGCCGCGAGCCCCACACGCGAACAAACCCCACCCAGGGCCAGTAACGGCGCGTAAGTGCTACAAAAAAATGCGTAGTACACATTACTTAAGTATTTGTTTAGATTAATTTGTACAAAGGTGTCTCACGAATGAAGAGTTATTATTAAAAAGATTTTTTAAACATTACAATCATAAAACTGTTTGAAGTTTGAAGATTATCACATGACGTTTCCGTTCCCAACAGACGTGTATCAGCCGTTTTATGCGTTTCACTGCCGCGTTCTGTTTACGCGCGATGAAGTCATCCATCAGAAAATGTCACAAGGACTATTCGAAATAGAAATGATCATTGTTAGTTAAGGGACCAACAAATCTTAATTGAACCTGAGGAGCCTATCTTCTTTATACTGATTGCTGAGTGCCGACTGGTGAGAGTTCAGTTAGCCTTACAGCCACTGGCTTAAAAAAATATATATACTTTTTTTAAGTTAAAAAAAAAATATATATATATATTTTTTTTTTAACTTAAAAAAAGATATATAAAATCCTTCCGTTGTTTTGGTTCAGAACGGTTCACGGAGCCTAAAACCGCTGACTGCGTCCATATAGTATTATGTTGATGCAAGGGGACCACTTTATTTTAGGCAGCGATATTGTCATGCTGCATAGGAGGCGGTAGTGCCAGGCATATTGACACTACATCCTCCTATGTAATGGACCGGTACGGCCGGGGAAGTACCTCTCACTCACATGATACCGCCGTAAAGTGACGTCTTCAGTGCCGTGTTTTGTGCGGTCCGTCGATGGGCCCAATGCGGGGAAAGGGGGAGAAATGCAACGCATCGGCATAGTAATTATGTTCATGGGCGTCGATGGTAGTAAAACGGCTCCGATTAATCTTTTGGCCCCTATTCGAAGATAAAGCGAAGATAAGCCCAATACAGCTTCATTGGATTGCTACGAGTGCTCGTCGTGTACCACTAAGCTGGGGTCGTCCGGCCTGCCACTCTCCTGCGGATGGGTGAAATGCATCCCGATACACTATCGCGGTGTAACAGTGTACAGTGTAACAGCCAGTTTAACTATTTTTATTTATTTGACTATTTGGTGCCTCTGGGTACCTTCCCAATCGACCAGATTAGGCTGCAATACAGCAGTGGCACTAGCTCTTCCAGAGAAAGGCTCTGCCAGGTTTTTTTCATGTTTACCCCATTATACTATAAAAAGAGGTACTATGAGAATATCGCAAAACTGTACTTGCAATAAATATCTAATAGCTTTAGACCAGAAGATTGCATAACCAAATACAAGTCAGTACAGAGTGTCAGTAGAGCGGCGGGCAGAGGGAGCGGGGAGGTGTGAGGCGCATCGTCCAACGTAAACAGACATCAGCTAGTAGGAGCACCATGACGTTATATTTTGCAGGACATCCATTGTTTGTTACATCGCATTTGATCGTGCCAGTTGTAACTTTGGGGGTCTGACCAGAAGCGTGCATGTCGCGACCCCTGCCAGTCCACTGGACTGGTCCCCTGAAGGCGACGCGTACCGACCCGCCCCCGTCAGTACGAATACTGGTAAATGAGGCGATGGGGAGCGCCACCCATCACGCCGTACCCGAATCGGCGGCTCGTGGAGTCAGATAGGCATGTGGAATATAAGAGGTGTAAGAATAGTGGGGCTGCTGATCTCTCCGATGGCGTAATGGCCCTGTAATCTGGAGTTCTCCAGAGCGATCATGCTAGCGCCGGATTGGGTATGCTTCTGTCCTCACTCTTAGTCCCTGGTTTGAAAGGTTATGGTATGGTTGACTCAAGGCTTATCTGGGTTACAGCACCTTCAGTAGTGCCCCTGTGTTCCGTGTCGGGCGAGACGGGAACCCGGTCCACAACATCAACAAAACATGGCGTCGTGGGGAAGGTGAAGTCTGGCCTTTTCCCCGAGGCCAGCCTGTCGCTGGAGGGGTCCTGTTGCCTACAGATCCGAGACTCTCCATTAATAACGGCAGAAGGCTCCCGTAGGGGTTTAGTTGGTATTGCTACACAATTGCCGAGTCCAACATAGGTCTGGAAGTCTGCCCAGGCTCCCAGGTATTATGCATAAATGTATTCCCCTTCATCACCAACAAAAAGGCTTACCTGGGTTCGTGTCAAGCTGGGAATCACGAGACTTTTCCTGGTCGTATTATATATTATATATGCACCGGTAAGCTCGTCGATAACCAGTGACCTCGAAAAGTTTTCGAAACCTTTAAGGGATGTTCTGGATATGGTAGACGCTAATGAAAGAGTTGTTATGTGAGGAGATCTGAATGGATGGGTTGGGACGAAGCGGTCAGGATTCGAGGCTATGTTAGGTTCGTATGGCGATAGTAGAGTAAATGATGCTGGTGAGCTCATTGTGGACTTATGCGTGGAAAGAAATCTCCTCGTGACTAACACAGTATTCCCACATAAGTACATACATTTGTATACATGGAGAATTAATGATCAAAAGAGTGCGATAAATTTGATTTTTATTGATAGTAGGCTCCGCAAATTTCTGATGGATACGCGCGCTTCTAGAGATCCCGACCTTGGAAGGAACCATTATTTGTTAGTAAGCCGATATAGGGGTATGTTCAAGGCGTGGTGACATTGGAAGCAGCGCGTCCCATTCGGAGTGCTTGAAAGGATAAACACTGAAAAGTTGCAAGATCTGAATGTTAAAAGTCTGTATGCGAATGAGGTTCGGGAAAGGTTAGCTAAAGTTAACCTCCCCGACATAGATGTGGGTGAATGTTGGCAAGTTCTGAAAGAGAGTATGGTGGTTTTAGCGAAAATGGTAAATGGAAGTGCAAAACTGCACAAGTCATGTCCATGCATGATG
>JAFELO010000235.1:545135-569131 GCA_017140195.1 Eumaeus atala | reverse complement strand
CAGCGCCAACGCCACCTTGACAACCTCAATTCCCAGTTCCTTGGAGTGAATAACAAGGGTCGGGCCAAAAGTCGACCTATTTGACCGAAAATCATACTGGGTCTCGGAAGGTCAAGGTCCCGGGCCATCTTCTAAATGACAAACAAGACGGGTAGCTACTAGGCGCTCAAATGGATTTCCCGTCTCGTTCAACAACACCACAGGACGAACCCCTGACACAGAGACCGGCGGCTTACCTCCATTTTTGGGTATGTGTCAGTGGCGCACCTCTTTCCAAACCGCACGCTGCGATCAAAAGGTTCTCGATGCTTCTCCTGAGGTGCTCGAGATATATGGCTAGGAATCTCCCAGGTACCCGCTAATAAGTTAATGCCATAGTCATTGCGTACCCACTAATAAGTTAATGCCATAGGTCTACACCCTCCATAAGTTCATGACACGCCTACTCTTTGGCACGACTCATGGCCAGCTGTACCAACTTCTTCTGCGCCTTGTATACCACATATAGCCTTCCATCGCTCTCCTCGTCTCTGGGTCTTCGACGCCTGCTGCGTGCATACAACCACCTGCCCCGATTGGATGCAACTCTGAGGTCGCTAAATCCGAGGATCATCAGTAGACTGCTTTTCTGAGGGGATTACCCCACGCCGAGAACTTGGCGTTGAAGTCTCCAGACACGATGACCGGGTAGGGCGCTAGCCTTCTAACCACTGTTCCCAGAGCATCAGGGAAACGCTGTAATGTTGGTAGGTTGTGGTTAGGGAAAAAGAAACACCTACAGTAGCAGCACCTCGCTACAGAATCGCAACTGAGCCGTCTACGTCCCCAGCACGGTGTGGTTGGGTAGATACATAATAGGGCTCCGCCATAACGACGGTGTCTGCGCTCCACTACACCATAGATTACAGGAGCAAATCCTGCGCGCCTGCGTAAGATGTTGTTCAGAGATTATTTAGACACATCAGCTTCCAACACCGGTGTTCCTGCCTCCGTAATACGAGGAGAGGGAATTTTCCTTCGGGTCTTTGGGGATATACAGACTCTAGCCCCATGACATGGCCAGAAGAGAAGCCTGCAGCTCAGCATGCGATGCAGCGTCGTGTCACTGCGCACCGATTTTTCAGAGCTGCGGCAGCAATCGCACCTATTAGACGTCGAGGGTTACCTTCGTTTCAGTAAGTGGTGCGGGCGTTTCAGTAAGTGATGTACCTGCACCCTGCTCCAGCCTACAGCCAACTTACCCAGTTTGAGCAGTTTTTTAGCCGCAGTCATTGGGCAGGACCGTAGGCTCCCCCGTAGATCCGGTTCAATACTGCCAACTCGTACCCGATCGATGATACGGCCTCCCTCAATTGTCACCTCCTGCTTCACTCTTTCTGGTGGTGTATCGTCGTCCAGACCAGTGAGACGCGCTCTTACCGCTTGAAGGTTTAGGAGATCTCCACATCCTCTGCCAATGGTGACATTGGTTGAGCCGCCCCAGTGGGCGTCTGGCTGATCCGAAGTGGCCTCATACCCTGCTCCCCGAGATAATTTTCTGCTCGGCTTTTAGCAGGGCTGAAGCGTAACTAACCTCCGTACGCTTTAAATGTTGTATGTGTAATACTATATGTTTGATACACCCGTCACCCCAAATATCTGGACAATCTATAAACCTACAAAGTGTCATTAGATATTCGCCTCGAGAAGACAAGTGATTGTACATTAAAACATATTGTGTGGGTATGTAAGTCGTCCCAGCCTAGGTTCAAGCCTTGTTGATGGGACTCAGCAGCCCAGGGTAAACCAAGACACCTTGAACGAAGCCTAGTGTCCTATAAAGAAGCCCTCTTTGGAGGTAGTGTCGATCCCTTAGGGCCTGACTAGCCGTCCAGTTGTCCGGATAATTTGTAGTTTCAGGGCACCTCATCAATGGTGCCTTGATACTTTTTGCCACTTGTGGTGGTTTTAGGGGTATTTGGCACTACAATGTGCTGCTAACTCTTCACACTAAAGGAACCCACCCAGGGGTGGTGATGGCACGTAAATGCGATTCCCCGCATCAACAAAACGAAGGTCGATACATTTGTAAGTCATTTCATACTAAATGAGTGGATGTTTACTACGTGTAGATAAGAAAAAAGAGTAAATCTATACCAAAGGAACCATTTCTTTTTTTGGGAATGAAAGCTGTTTTTATGTTATTCCTGATTGTAATCTTTATCTGCACAAAATTTCTCGATCTGTGCAAAATCCGTTCAGTAAGTTTTTGTTTAGTACATCTTGCCTGTCACATCACATTGGATCAACACACTTGAAAAACATCTTTAACGAACCAGGCTAAAAGCTCCTTCCGAGAATGTCGAAGCTTTCACTATTTATATCGTAAAGCTCCTGGCTGCACAAAAGCTGCAGTACTGCATTGCAGGACAATGAACCCGTTGTTTTTTTTTAACAATACGCGGCACGCGGTCTTACTACTCTACTGAACTGCACGTACCTACCGGCAATACCAATATAGTGTAAAGCCAAACTTAATATCGTATGAATGTAACGCTTTTTAGGTTCCCTAACTCGAAAGGTAGAACAGAAACCTTATACGATCACTGTTTTGGAAAAAGGTCTTGCTATTCTTCCCAGGAACTCATGGTAGGACGAAGATCTATTAGACATCTGCAACTCCTTGAAGTATAGAAGGAATCATACGCAAATAAGTCTACGCAAACCGAAGATGCAATCGCTTTACATTTTTCTATGGAATCGTGTGAACAAATCATCTTTATGATTAAATCCGGAAGTAAGAACTTACTGTACAAGTAAAGGAGCAAATCTGAAGATTAATACATTATAATTATTGGCGCTGTACGGGGGAGCAGCAGAGGACGTCGTCCGGCTGATTTTAAACAAAATGAGTACCTGAGGCCCAAATTTATAATGGGGCCGCCGGGTGAATGGGTGCGTTCCCACTTTCGATGGGTGTAAGGGCTGATTAGGATAAGTTAGTTTACTGACCTTGTCTTCTGGAGGCGTAGTGTGGTGGGCTAAACGCACGCGGTATCCAACGTTAAGCCGATCTCGACTATTTAACATTAGATTTTACCTCACACACACTGAGACTATCTCACTGAATGTTTTGAGCGGAGATTTGTTATGAGAAATGAGAATATTAAAATAAGATGTTCTGAGATTAGTAAAGCGAGCGGCCGGCCGATACTTTTGGGAACGGGGCGTTTTGTTTCTGTGCGTTGCAGTCGACGAACGGAACTAAAGTGTCATCTAGTTCTTTCTAGCGGTGCGACACCTACGTCCTGGCGACTGTTTGGTTGGGCGGGAACATACAATTTATATATTTTTTAAATATTTTGTCATCTGTGTAGCGTTCTTTTTTATTTTATAGCATTTGCCCCCCAACAAGCAATCAGTGCTTTTTGACTACTACCAGAGACTGGATGGTATTAATTTTGTTACATGGATGGCGAATGAATCCTTTCCTCTTTCCCGCTGGGCCACCAGCTAATCAGAGGCCGCACGAAACGCGACATAGCTGACACTTTACATAGGGATCATATAAGCGAAAGGTACCTCGCCGATCGTGCCAGCCCAATAACGCAATGCAATGCAGCAGGGCACTACCTCCAGGTGGTGTGGAAAATGGAACCCATGGTGTTACGAATCGGATTCGTATCTGTCTGGTGTTTTAGGGTTCTGTTGCTCAAAAAAAAATTGAACAATTAGGAGAGCCTTTTACTGAACGTGTGTCAATGAAACCTAGGACACTTCCCACTGACGCGAGACATGTGAACAATGAATATTTGCAGATAAACGGAAAATCCCAAAAATGGTAAAATAATTTTTTATAATAAAATTACATCGTTGAGAATGGCCAACAGTTAATGGTTATTATCTCGTAAGCTCACATTACGTAATACAACATCGTAACTAAAGCACTAAGTGGATACTGCGATGGAACATTTGAAGAAATCAGATCCGTCTGGGGAGTTCTCAGAAGAAGTACCGCGCGGTGAATGGTTTCCGAGTAATTGAATCAGCCTGAGTTAAGGCCCTTTTACTTAGTACAAGTCGATCACTGCAACAGAGTTCAGACTCAATCATAGTTTACTGTACGATTTGATGTACTCGATTATGAATTCATTCGTTTAAACTGAATACTTTTCACTGGGATATGATTTTTTTTCATTCTGGAGTCTAGGCCGTGTTTAGGAAAACGAAGTCGAGTTGGTTGACCGTTCACCAGGTAGGAAGATCATCTCTGTGCAGTGGCCGGTCCGGGGTGGATGCGAGTAGCAGGAGATCGGCCGTCGTGGCGTTCATTGAAAAAGGCCTATATCCAGCAGTGGACCGCTAAGGGCTGATAATGATGAACTTTTGGTCTGGTCATACTTTTGCAGGGGGCAGTGCTCCATTGAATTTGGGCCGGCACGACCAGGGACAGCAGTAGGCCTCTCGCAATCAGAATGCCGCCGTGAAAAGTTTGAAGGGACAAAGAAGGGCAGCATATAGCCATAGTAATTATATGGATGTTCACGGGCGTCGGTAGTCGTAAAACGATTGCTCGTTTGTCCCCCTGTACTATGATAAAAATCGAAGCAAAGAGAAGATATTGCGATTCTGTCCAGAGTACTTGTCACGTGGAAGTGTCACCTGTCATGTAGCTGCTTAACACAGTATTTATTAATCCAGTGCCTGGTGAGGGCGCGTCTGCTGTCCTTACATATGCAACGCATCGTAGTGTAAAGCTACCACATGAATTATGTACGCCCTCTTCCGGGCCTGACCTAGCCTGACATATATACACACACATATTGCATACGGGAAAACAACAGTACTGACTCTGGGGTGGCCTTCTTCTAGAAAATGAAGGCAGACAATAAATCGATACGTATGGTGACTAAGATCGCCCAGAGCATAGTCTGTTATTGTGTAGCTGCTTTATCCTTCTCTTCTCTCATTAGTTTGTTATAAAATAAGAATTCTATGCAAGTATGTGAAACGTTAATAAAAAACACTCGCTATTAGAGCAAGAAATGAAAGACATGACATTACCTCAGACTAAGCATTCTAAATGAAAATTATTGACTTTCAGTCCATCAGACACGCGATAGAAGACGCGCGCTATGAATAAATACGATCACTCAATGGTGCTTTAGTATAATAAGTGTGTACGGCGAAAGAAGGAACGCAAAATTAGAATGGCGCGGCGAAATATCGCTGTGTGCATTATTTATTATTGGCCCTATGTTTCCAGGATGGACGAGGTGAGATGTCCGTCGGAGCGGCTGCAGCGCTCGCGCGAGATGTGCCGCATCAACGGCGTGGACGTACAGTGCATCAGAGTGAAGTGCTGCGGCGGGTACAAGCACGTGGCTGGACGGTGAGTTAGACGACAGCAGTAGGATGTGCAGAGCCTCTGGCCAATTCAATTTTCGGTATCTTTTCTTTATTATTTGAGTAACTGGGGTCACAGATATTGCTCTAGGCCATACAGGTCATGTAGCCTATGCTTAATAGCGGAGGGCTTTGCCGACTACCGACTCCTATACACACATTATTTCCATGCAGATGCGCTTCTTTTCTTCTCCCCAGCAATGCAATGTGCCTCCGGCTAATCACAAACCGCACTGAAATGTCATCATAGCTGTCACTATATGGTGTTGTCATGTGAGCGAGAGGTACATCTCCGATCCTTGCAGACCTAATTCCACCACCACCTCCTCCTTCTACCCTTGCTGGTATTATGTGATAAAGTAAAATCTGGTTATCTAATGTCAAAATGTTAACAGGAATTTCAATACTATTAATTCATTATGTGCATGTTGCGTGGCTGCATGTAATGTCACTGTGCTGTTAGCATTTTATCAGGCGGCGTTAATTAAGAGATGGCTATTAGCAGATCCCAGCATGTGCCTAATAAAAGATACAAGAGCCATTAATACCAGTGACTAATTGTGTACTTATCTAAACTAAGGCTCAACTCTCACCAGGATGGCTGTCGGTTCCAGTGTCATGAAATTTTAAACTTTATCTTCTGTAATATACGAGTCGTTCATAGCATTGTTTGAAAGCCAGCGGCGCATGTCTGACTGACTGCCTCCCTGCCGTGCCCATAGCACTCGTATAAAACTGGTCGCCGATTCGCTGCCAAAATTTAGTGAAAGGGGAAACCCCAAAGCGAGACTCTTCTATTTTATTAGTAGGAACGAATTTCGTGCGGCTAGTAAGTCTCCGGTTGCCTATTGAAGGGGAAAAAAAGAAAGAAGTGCAATTATGTTGGTGTATATGGACCAAGTGGTTGGCTCTCATTTGGGCCATAATAATAAAGCCAAAATAACACTATATGTCACTGGTGATCACTATAGGAAACATGGCATATAAATATCAGAGTCGTCACAAGGCTAAATATATAACGTAATCTTCCAGTTGTATCCCTGAGGCAGTGGACCCCTGCAGCCTGCGCCTGTGCGAGCAGGCGTGCGAGGTGCGGGGGGAGAGGGTCTGGTGCAGCTGCTACCCTGGCTTCCACTTCAGTCCCGACAACTACGGGCAGAACACACAGCCCTACTGTACTGGTATGACGTGGAATATTATTCGACTTAAAATATGTCCGCTATAGATATTACTAATAAAAGGTACCTACTCAAATGTTTTGCCAAAATGAAATAGTAAATAACGACAACAAAAACGCATCATGATGCTAGTTCCCTAAGGGCGAATGTAGCGCCAGTGAACAGTTAAAGCCAATTTACAAAATTATCACTTAATAATGACTGCGAACACATCTTGTGCTTATAGATGTGGACGAGTGTCGCGAAGACAACGGCGGCTGCCAGCAGCACTGTGTGAACGACCCCGGCGGCTTCCACTGCGCCTGCTCCCCGCCCCACACGCTCGCCAGCGACGGCAGGAAGTGCGTCCAGCCCATACCTATTGCTCTCACGGTACTGAAACAATCTTTGCCTCATAAGACAACGACGCCTGCCAGCAGCACGGCATGAATGACCCCGGCGGCTTCCACTGCGCCTGCTCCCCGCCCCACACGCTCACCAGCGACGGCAGGAAGCTCGTCCAGCCCATAACTATCGCTCTAACGGTATTGAAACATTCTTAGCCTTATAAGACAACGGCGCTGCGTCCCGTTCGGAATGTTTTAGCCGACATCATTTACGCAGGTGCATTGCTCTACTTCCAATGATCACAGTTTAACTATCACTTTGTTTCTATCTGTATCATGCAGGATGAAGGATCCTCCTGATCTTGGGGGAAGCGTCAGCCGTAGTGTTCTATTTTCCTTCTTGCTACAGGAGCCCCTGCCACTGACCCGCGCGTCTTCGCGGTGCTACGCGCCGTGCGACACGGTCTCCTGGCTGTCGCGGAAGGTGAAGCAGCTGAGCGACCAGCTGCGCACCACGCAGGGCATCCTCAAGAGGCTGCTGGAGAACCCCAGTCTCAAGGGAGAAGGTGACAACGTAACTGTAGCATATTTAATTTACAAATTCCAGGCCGGAACAATAAGGACTGGCTTCAAAAGTTACCCTTAAGTGTATATAATGTATTCGGCATATAAATGCTACTTATTTGTTACTTTCTACCCGACCGTGGACCCGTGCAACCATAATTTGTAGTTTGTTTGCTAGATAAGTTCCTAATTACCGGGACTTTAAAAGGAACCTGTGAAACAGGCCCCTACAAATTAATACTGAATTACCTTTAGCACATGTTTAGGTAATATTACTGGTGCTGACCAGGTTCCGTAACATTTTCAGATGACGACAGGTTCGCGGAAGGCACCTACACGTATCGAGTGCTGGACGCCACCGCTCCTCTGGAGGGCGGCTACTGCCGCTGTGAGAGGGGCCCGCGAGTGAGTACCCACTAGTTGATTCTTTTGCCACAATTATTTTTGTTCCTATTGCCATCGCTAATTAACTTCCATCATTACAGATATCACGTTATATTATGCTCCTTTTTTCATATTTGACTCGTAGGTATAAAGTACTCGTATCAATATTAATATTTTGAAACAAATAAAACTATTGCAATTGTATTCCTTGTCCAAAATATCGTATTCGATCCAGGGGCCGCCCGGACCACCTGGAATGGAAGGACCAAAGGGTAGGGAGGGACCGCGCGGTCCTAGAGGCGCTCGAGGCCCGAAGGGCTCCTTGGACCTTATGCTGCTGTTGTTAGCTGACATGAGGCACGACATACACAACCTAGAAGAAAGGGTTTACAAAGATGGAGAACGGTGAGTTTTTGTGACATGCTTTTTTTATTGTCTGAGAAAATATTATTAAATACGATAAGAGATTTCGACTGTCGCATTTACGGCTAAGGATTTTCCGGTGGCCTGTTGGAGGGGAAAGAGGGAAGGAGGGCAACACACCTCCATAACATTGGGTCGACGTCTAGCGGGTCAACGGCTCGTATGTCCCGCTGTGCAACAGAAACCTCTCTTTTTTGTATTGAGTTCTCTTGTCAACTCTTGTGCGCAACGTTCACTTCAGTCGCATGTCACTGCTGGTACGTACACTTTTATTACCTTACACTTTTATTATCTTAAGAGTGCATTTTTGTATTTTGCAGGCCTGAGCGTTTCAATCTCCAAAAAGCGTGGCGTCGGCAGAAAAAGCAGGAGAAACTGGACCAGGAGAGCAACAAGGGGCAGCAGCTGGAAGCGTTCACGGGTCACACGCTCCAGGCGCAGGACAACTCGATCGAAACACCTGAAGGCTGGTTCCTATTGTTTTGAATCTCTCTTCTTACAACATCCACTTTGTAATGTATTAATTATTAGCGTACTTAGCATACTTGTAAGAGTTTCTTGTTTATGGAATAGGGTTGCAAACGAGCAATCAGAGCCTACCGACGCCCATGAATATCCACATAATTACTACGTCGATTCGTTGCCCTCCTTCCGCACTACCCCCCCCCCCTCCAATGGACCACCGCCTACTCACAAACAGCACGAAACGCGACACTGAAGGTGTCAGTTTACGGTGGTATTAAGTGATAGTGCGGCAATGCAGCCGAATTAGGCTGGACCAACCTCCAGCTCTCATGATAGCGCTGCAAAGTGACAGCTATGCTGTTGCCTTTCGTACATTTAGTACCGAATAACAATTGTGCAGATGTCTATGGTCGGTGGTAGTTAACAAGATACTCCGACTGCCTGTTTGACCCCACACTAAACGAAGAAGATAATTTGCCCCAGAACGGAACAAGTTTAATTGTTTGACAAGTTCCCTATGAAACTTGACATTTTCATCGAGGGGAAATCAGAAAACCCCGCTGTGGATGTGTTTTCGGGCGTCGGTTCTCTATATAGATAGATAGACCAGGAAGCTCCGAATACTCACCTGTACCCAGGATGTATTATGAAGAATTTTTCAGATGAATACGCCAATCTGTTCACTGAATCGGACACCACGACGGACTCCTTCCGGCGGTACCTGAGGGGCGAGACGACGGAGAGCCAGGCCCAGGACCTGGAGGAGATGGACGAGAAGCTGCGGCAGTTCCACCTGCTGGCCAACTCCTCCCGCGCGGACCACGACGAGGAGGAAGATAGAGATTATGATTATAGCTTTTATTAGAAACATATACGTGATAAGGACGAACTCTCTTTTACTTCTGGCGTGTGATTACACTGCAGATCTAACTTCGGCAATTACACGAGTTACGGGCAAAAAATAACTTAACTACTCAACATTTACGATTTAATCTTAATTAATATTATTGCATTAAAACCAAAAGTGTCCACTTGCTGGGCAAAGGCTTCCCAGTTTTTTCACTTTTCCCTGTCCTGCTTCATCAAACCATCTCCTGTTTGGTCTGCCGCGTCGCCTCCTTGCGTCTTGATCCCATAAAGTGGCAATTGTTGCGTAGGACTCGTCGGGTCAGACATGTCCAGTCCGGCTCTACTTGAGCTCCTCGGCTTTGAAACCCACGTCAGCGATTTTAAGGCGGGGGCGCAGATAGGATTAATTAATATTAAAATATATAAAAGCGAAATACAATTTTTACATTGATTAAACGCTAAATCTCATACTATAACACCTGCATACTTAAAATTTTGCAGTAGGTTCATCATAGGATTCCGCTAAGAACGAGTTTTATGACACTTCCCCTTAAGTGTGCGTTTTAGGAGGTGGAGTCCGCGGGTCAACCTGCGAGGGACTGCTAATTACTTATATTCCTTAAACGAACTCTCGTTTGTTTGTCTTAATCGAAGCTCCTTATTGTGATCAATACACACGACATAAAAGTAAATGCGACGGTCAAGTGGGAGTCCAAAACAACTTTTTGCTGCTTGATCCTGTCACGCGTTGTGAGAAAAAACCGTCTCTCTGTCAGGAGCTTTTTCTAGAATCTTCACAGGTCGACAACGAAGCAAGGATTCCTGATCCTTCCCTTTAAGAAACAAAAGCCAAAAAATGTTAACTAGGATAAAATAAGCTTTAGGCGATAGGCATGTAGCACAGCTGATTTTTAGTAACCTACTTTATCGAAATAATTCTGTTGCATATTTTGAAAGATGTCTATTCGAAATGCGGCTTGCCAATTAACATCGCCCTAGCCGAATTTCGGCCACGACAGCCACATCTAGAGACTAGCCAACTGCGCAGGACTCATTATGGTGCACAAGACAGACACAATTGCACTAACTGTTCTGCCATTCTCCTACTACGATGGCTCCGAAATGACCGGAGAGACTTCGGACTGTTGTTAGAAATTGAAAAATTCCAAAAACACTTAAGTCCGACCAGGGACTCGAACCCAAGACCTCACGGCTATAATTGCACATGCTCGCCACTAGACCACAAGGCAGTCAAGCTTTGACTTGACGATCGCTTCGTTGCTTGCAAATTAATTGGCTACTAAAAGCATTAAGGAGGTAAATGAAAGTGTTTCTTTCATTCACCTCTTTTTAAGGAGGTGAATGAAAGGTTAAAGAAAGAAACACACATGTATGTCTATAACAATTATATTCATATATATTAAGGCGCGCAATAAACCCATGGCGCTTTAGCTGGGCACGGCCGGCTGGTACTGCGCAGCGAGGCGCTGCATCTCCGCCGCCTTGGCGTTGTACTCGCGGCTGAACGGGTGCTCGGGGTGAGAGTCTAGCAGCTGCGCCAGGTATCGAGACGACACCTGCAACCGGATCACAAGCTAGCACTATATATATATATATATATATATATATATAGGCCAAACAAGCAGTTGGGGGTCTTGATGGCTACCGATGCCCATGAACATCCGCACAATTACAAGGCGATGCGTTCCTTTTGTCCCCCCGTCCCATGGGCCACCGGTTAATCACTTACCGCGCAAAACGCGTCACTACAGTAATCAATTTACGGCGGTATCATGTGAGCCCAATTCCGCTGGAATGTAGCATGGCGCTACCTCAGCAGTCTTCAAAGTCAAACCGTCTTTAGGTGCTTTTTTGAAATGGGATAGAAACCTTGCGATCACAATATTATGGTTACTTAAGTTGTATTTGTGCATCGCCATCTCTTACAGTTTGCAAGCACTTTTAGACAATGTAAGTAACGCGAGGCAGGTACAGATGGCGCTCGACTTCAGCCGCCTCGGAAGACGTAGCGAGTGACCAGATAATGTATTGGTTACAGTGTGACATCGAAACAAATCGTGTCCTTATTAAATAAAAACTTTTTTGACGTTTTGACCAATTTTGTGACGAGAAAAACTGTTACCGACACTGCCGACATGTACGTCACGTGTTGGAAATGGCCTTGGGTGTCGTTTATTAATCCATACATTCTTATGGCGTGTTGGGCATTTCTTAGGTGAAAAAAAAATCCCACGTTTAAGTCTTCACTTCTGCCGGTACTCCTTTTTCTATAATGTTAGCTGATAAACGCCTATGTAGCGGTATCAGCCGCGTCACGCTTGTGCAGCCCCCACCACACGCTCTGGTCTTACCTCGGGCGGCTTGCCGCTGTGAGCGGCGGTGACGGCGAGCCCCAGCAGGAGCTCGGGCTGCTGCGGGGAGCGCACCTGCGCCTCCGTCAGCATTTGTTCTGCCTCCTCCCACATGCCTGCCACAACGATTTATAGCATTTTAATGTTACAACAACGACAACGGACGACAATCACAAACACGTAAGCGGGACAGACAGAGGGAAACGAGTGACCTATGGCAAGGTCGACACGAATATACAAACACACCATCTGTAAAGACTCTTGACACCGCCCTCAGACAGCACCTGATCAATCTCACGATGATATGTCCGTCTCGGTGTTCTATCTTCTACATATATCCTCTAATGTTATAGTATAATAATTTAATACAAACCTATAAGATAATAACTTATACTGTAATAGATATGTAATGTTGCAATTATTCGCTTAATAGGTAAGAAATTTTTTACCATCATTACTGAATAATTAGTGACTAACTTAATATAATACAGCTGGTGTCGTAGTAAAGCAGTGATCAGGGAGTAAAGCAATGATCCAATATACCTCTGGCGGCTGCGGCGGCGGCGCCGGTGGCGGAGGGTCCGGCTCCCAGCGCCCCGAGGCGCTCTGAGAGCTCCAGTATACTGTAGTGTGCGTCCTGCACTCCTGGTCCACCCTGACACAAAACACAATCGGAATCAAATCCTTGTTGATGTCATCACAATAAAGCATCCACCATATATCAACAGGTTTTTTATGTTATATTGTAGGGTGCCAAGTGAGAAATAGGAGCCTTTTCACTGCTACTGACACCAACATCCATAGACATCAGCGTAATTACTATGCATATGCATACAGTCTGTACATAGCAGTCGTCAGAAGGATTTGTTTGCTCCTTTGCTTCCCTATACTATAAAAAGAAATACCCTTTGGTGCGTGTAACTATCACATCATAAAACATGTTATGTACACCTAACACAAGTGGAGGTCACTTGCCGACGTAGCATTGTCATCTGATAATATGTTTTAGATAAAACACTTTGTATAATTGAAACATGTAAATATGTTTTTTTTAATCAACCAAGAAATAAAAAAAATGTGGCAAGTACTTAGTTTTCAGAACTCATGCCATGATAAAGTAATAAACCATTTTTTCATCTACACAAAAAGGAGGTTTTCTGTTAATTTGTATGTAATATAAGATAATAGAAGATGTATGCATATCCATGATTTTGATGTAATCTTTATTTTATTTTTTGTTGTGTTTGAAATTGGTTTGATCTTTTTGTTAAACATTATGATTAGTAATTTATTGTCAAGTAACTTACGTGAACCAGGTTAAGCCAGGCTTGTGCCAACTGTGTGAGGGTTCCATCATCTTCAATATCCAGCAACAACTTCAGTTGCTTACGAGCCAGATCAGTTCTGTTCATTGCAAGCAGGCACTGAAGAGTGAATGCACGAAGCTCCAGGGAATCTGATCCATGGAGGATCCTGGAGTAAAAAATTCAAAAGTTAACCTTAACAATGACTTTCCCTAGAGCCCCAGAACCAATGGATCACAATAAAACAGTTTATCGTAGCTCATATATTGCAATTTGCTTGCACATATAATTTATGCTCTACTTTCTTGTATATATTCTGTGTATATATTTTAAGTACAATACGAATTTTATTTTTAATGTACTAAATTTTTATTATTTCTATCAATATGTTGATATTATCATCAGTTCTTATTGGATGAGCTAGTAGAGATTTGGAATAAACTGTGTGCTACTGCTTGTTTTTCTAATGTTATTATGTTATATGCTTTATGTCTACAAAAACAAATAGTTACATGAATTGTAGTTTCATTTCAGATCTTAAGTAATTTACAATAAAACTACTTTTACAGATTTTATCATGGTTTATTTAATTATCTATCTAGCTCGATGTTTCAGATGCTTTACAGCAACAGCATGGTTGCTAAAAGTAGTATTATTGTCATGACTAACATTCGCGAAAACTTAAGACATCAATATCTTAAGTAATTTGTTTGCTACATTTCTGATTATATGAAGTATGTAAACAAGAGTAGCTTTACATAAGAAGTGTTCTCATAATAATCTTGCTAAAAGCCAAAATAAAGGTATAATCCGATACCAATGCACTTACTTCAAGGTTGCTTCATAATTACCCTCATGGTAGAAGATTGTTGCAGCGACTATAAGAAATATTTCATTTACCAACTCTGTCCCCTTGGCCACCTGAAATTTACACATTTGCATAACATTAATACACTGGTATATTGATACATTATAACCTCAGCATAAAATACAACATATATAACAGAAATTAATTTTATTTTGTTGGATCGCCTCAACAATAGAATATTAAAACTGTAGGTAGTTTTGGTGTTAAAAAAAGTGTAATTGAATGACTACCGACACCACATAAATATTACTTTGGCTTATGCCTCAGCATTGAGGAGTTATGCTGAAGCAGTGTAGCTGTTGAGTTACTCTGGTCTTATGTTGTTCTCTGACTGGTCATGTTTCTATCTATTTTCTTAAGTAGACAAAGGTCATTCTTACGCTACTATTTCTTGACTCGAAACATTTTCTTGTCATCATTTTACTGCTAGATATAGACCTCCCTGAAAGAGCACCATAGGTCATAGTCACAAGCTACTTGCATCCAGCGACCCTGCAACACTTTTTCATTTAATAAAAATTTAAAAATCCATACCCTGGCTTCAATATCAGCAACAATAGCTGGTTTATTTACTCCTGGTGATAGATAATCTACCAAAGTTTTAAGAGGTTGCAGCATGGGGTCTGCAGTCTTTAACTCCTGTAGGACCACTCTGAAGTTTCCTTGAGCTATGTAGGATCTGTAGAGGTAGGCATCACGTTGCAGAGCAATCAGTGGAGTTGATGGCTGTAAAAATGTGGTGAACACTTAACAGAAGTAAAATCATTTTTTCAAAATAAAGACTATTTCTTCGGCGGTACTGTTTGAAACACTTTTTATATGTTGTTTTGTAATTTGTATAGAAAAAAACTGCAACACCTGTCAAAACAATAAGTCTAGTAAAGTCAAAATATAAATTATAAAATCAGTAACATTATTGTTTCTTAAATAACAGTGCTCACTTAAAACCCAGAGCGCCGCCTAAGGCGACTGAGATCGGCAATAGTTGAGAAAGAGTGTGGATTGTCAGGAAATACAATATTTATCGACAACTATAATACACAAATTTTACTATTTATTGAACCAAAAGAATTGGCGGTAGGTTACTCATAAGAGTATAAACCCCGGAAAGTAACCACAAGACTATGATTGCATTATATGATAAATTATGTACAATAATTGTGAAAACACCAATTAATGCTACACGTCACTTCTATTATCCAGTCTATAAGAAGAATCTTTTATTTGACCAAATTTTTACTCATTTATTGAAACAAGTTTGCTACTTACATTTAAGTTTTGCGCCTCATTAATTGTTTGTTGATAATTTCCAACGTAGAAAGCATTTTTAATATCGAAAAGCTCATCGACATCTTGTTGCTGACGTGCCATTTTGACAGCTACATGAATAATCGATCCATGACAGCATATGTCATTCTATCATTGCTTCCTTTTTGGCCTCTATATTTCACTTTGCCTTCAATTTCTTCTTATTGTCCCTTAACTTTTTTTTTACAAACAGCAATTTGTCGAAAAAAATTGATATCACCTGAATACAATGTAATTACTCATTTATTGTTTATAAATTTCACTTTTATATCCACACTAATTTTGTGACTATTGTTGCGGTGATAATATGAAGAGTATTCGTGTAAATCTATTATTATCTACTTCTGTATCTTTAAGTCTCAAGTTAATGAGTCTTACGTAAAAACTGCGACGAATACCAAAATAATTTTAGTCAATTTTTTTTAACTCATTTAAAATATTTATTTCAGAGTGTTTATGTTACCAATTTGCTCTGCGTGATAATTACTTATTGTGTTTACTACACAACAATAATTCACCAAAATATTTTGACATCAAACTGAGTTTTGAATCAATCCCATAATAATAACAATATTGTAGACTTTTGGACTATGAGGACCAATTTGATTATTTTTGTAATTTTATTCGATTATACTTATGAGTAGGTACAGGGTACTGGTGATTATAGCTAAGGAGATCATTCTATCACCAGCTTTTCAATATTTTATTAATTATTTTTTAAAGATATAATATTTTAATCAATACTGAAGACCTGACAATAAAACTACTTTTTAGGATTTTATTGCGGTTTATTTGTTATTAACTAACATGATGTGTCGGAAGTTTTTAACTAAATAGATAAACCGAGATAAAATCTGTAAAAGCAATTTTATTGTAACGAGTATGTAATATTCGCGTTTACTTAAGGTTGAAATCAATATTGAGAAATGAAAAAACATTTTTAATAAGAATTTATAATGAAACTGTTACATACTTATTTTAATAGGGTTTATACCCAAAGGGTAAAGACGGGATCCTGTTATTAAGCTTCCGCTGTCCACCTATCCAGTCTCACTGTCGTCACTCACCAGGGACCGTGGATTATAAGTGGTACCATGAACGGTGTCTAGTCGTATAAAATTTTCACACATAATATCAACTATCGCTACATCAACAAATACTTAAAGTAGTACACAAAAACGTGACTTTGTTTGCCTTTTTTATTAAAAAAATACTACAATAATACGGAACCCCTCATGCGCGACTGTTACATACATGGGCTAAGATATCAATCTAGATTCTAGGACCTATGTACCTAAGTACATAGGTATACACACGTACAACAAATCGTATATTCCGATTTCCAGATAAGGTGAAATCATATCACACACAAAGGCATAAAAATATTTACTTAACAAAAACAAGATTACAATAAAACGTTGTAAGATGGCGAACAACTGTCACAGGTAAATGTATCGTATGTAGGTACCTAGTTTCTTTCAACGGGCATTACGTTTCAAATGTCTTTGTTATATGTAGAGTAGGTATGTAAAAAAATTAAAGCGCAGGTAAAAAAAGACGGTTGCACCATTTAAAAGAATGATCCTATCTATTTGTATACATTCAATGTAAGGTGTACGGAATAATGATTTTAATACATTTCTGGTACACGTTATTGTGTGTTTCTATCTAATATGTACACGTTAAAATGAGCCTTGGTAGACACCGAAGAATATTATTGACATTGCGAAGGCTAGGCATGACACTACAGAACCGATTTGGCTGAAGTTTGGCATAAATTGTGGAATTTGGTCCAACTTAAATAATAGTCTATATTTTCTTTCGATTTTAACAGTCAAAGCAAGGCGTGGACGGGACAGATAGTATTTTATAATAACACATCTTTTAGTCAGTTCCCTAATGGGGGAATCGAGCATACCTGCTCTGTCACAATTTCATAACCCTCTTCATACAAACATGCCGGTTGCAAAGACTCCTCACACTACATTTTATAACAATGTAAAATTATATAAGAGTAATAATGTCGACTAGACAACAGCGCAGGATATGTATTTATGTGTGTGAACAGGCACAAGGGCACTCCCTGTTCCTTCTTTCTCTTATTCCGATGAGACGGTAATCTTACACGACCAAAAAAAAAAAATCAACCGCAGGACCAACGGCTTAACGTGCTCTCCGAGGGACGGGGGTGTAACACCGGCAACTCCCTGACTTTAGACTGTTATTAGAAATTGAAAAAGAAATTGGTCCGACCCGGAAATCCAACCCTGGACCTCACGACTGTGGTTGAATATTCTTCACTGCTGGTCATCTCCACAGAAATCTGTGGGGGGGGGTTACGGGCATCGAGGTGAGACTTCATGACCCGGGTAGGGTCGCAAGGGTACGACTATCCCCTCGGTAACGGGGCCGCAATAATTTGCGGGTTTGCCATCGTGGCATATTGGCTCGTATTATTATCGGCGCGGGGGCGGCGTAATTGAGGCGTGACCGGATATATGTCTAATAAATCCCCAGTTTCGTCCGTGTAGAAAGTCCGGACGCTAGTACCGGCCAAAGCAAAGCGCGGGCTGTTCTCGTCTGGTTGACCACTCGGTCCACCTGCGAGATCATCCGCAGCGCGCGGTCGATACTGCATTCGAGATAGACGACTGGGGATTCCCAAGACACATCCTCACCTCTGAACTTTAACCGCCCCGGCATGGAGCGCCTCTTGCTGACGTATAGCGCCGTCGTCTTACGACGTTACACCCTCTCCCGAAGGATCATTGAGTGTGAGGATGTCGTTGGTGTAGGCCGCGTACAGGCAAGGGGATAGGCAACTGCCCTGTGGCACTCCGGCACGTATGGCCTTCACCGAGGAGTGCCTCCGCTCCACCGCTACCCGGAAGGTCCTACCTTCCAAGTATGACGCCACTAGTCTCACAAACGACAGCGGGACGCCGGCGTCCACGAACTTGTACAAGAGTCCCGGGTGCCACACCCTGTTGAAGGCCTTCTCCATATGGAGAAAGACTGCGACAGAGTGTCTCCTCTTGTTCATCTCTACAGACAAGTGGTGGATTACCCGCGTCAGTTGCAACGTGGTCGAGTGGCCGCTCCGGAAGCCGAAATGTTCATCCCTTATGGGAATGTACAGCTTCAGCCTCCGAAGCAGGAGCCTCTCGAAGAACTTGGCGATGTGGGAAAGCAGCGTTATCGGCCGGTAGTGTCCAGGCAGGCTCCGGGCCGACTTCGGCAGAACGATGACCCTCCCCTCTTTCCAGGTCACCGGAAAGTGGGCCGTCCGGAGAATGCCATTTGCGATCTGAGTGAGAGCCACGGCTGCTCGCCTAGGTATCATCACCAGCGCTGTGGCGGGGATGTCATCGGGGCCTGGGGCTTTGCGCCTCGAGAGGCGAAGTGCGACTTCCCGCAGCTCAGAGGGGGAAATGAAATCCTTCCCGCTGAGTGGTGGAGTCGGGCTCTGAGGGAGCTCTCGAATGCGGCACTCCACCTGCTCGTGAAGCTCTGCGAGCGACGCTCCGTAGTGTTTCGCGCCTGTGGCGTCTAGAATTGGAGTGATGGTGGTCTTTGGCCTCGTGAGACGTCTGTTTAAGGCGTGCAGGCTAGTGTTGTTTTCGCTGGCATGACCTTCGCAGACAGTTCTTCGGCCAGCTTGTTGAGTTGTACCTTGATCCTCGGACAGCGGGTACGGGCCCAGAATTTCCTGATCTGACGTTTCCTCTGCTGGTCCGCCAGTAGGCTCGGGGGGAGCTCACCCCGCCGGCGCGCTGTCTCCGGTACAACGGTGGTCGCCGCCGCCCGCGCCTCCCGGATTTATTCCGTGAAGAGTCGAGCGGCGGCCTCCACCTCGTCAGACAGTTGCCCGGCGATGATGAAGTCGGCTAAGCTATCCTGATGTCTATCAGGATAGCTTAGCCGACTTCATCATCGCCGGGCCAAGTCGATCCTCTCTCTGGTCCGCACTCCTTCCCTAAGGATTGCTCCGGAATCAAGTGTGACGAGGATGGGTAGGTGTTGAGTGTCGAGGTCGTACATGACCTTGAGGTTCTGGTGTAGGGCGATGTCCAGAACGTCCGGGGTGCGTAGGGGATCCGTAGGCACGTGCGTAGGACACGGTGGTCCTTGCACCGTGTAGCCGCGCTCTTCCGAATTCTCCTGCAGCCTGAAGCCAGCGTTGTTTGTGACGGCCGATCCCCAAGCTGGATGATTGGCGTTCAGGTCGCCGACCAACAACACCTGGCCGCCGTTCCCCAGCACGTTGTGGACATCACCTAGGTCAAAGCTGTTCCCGGGATGTCTGTATGCCGCGTAGATCCTGAGCTTCTCCTGTGAATGACTATACCAGTCGAGCCCATGTCGGTGTAGGGGCCCTGTCTCAGTTCATCGTTGATGACGTCTCGCCGAACGATCACAGCCGTACCTGTGTACGGCCTCCCGACACCTCGTCCCTCCGATACGCGACGTAATTTGGTAACCGGAGGCTCTGCGTCGGCCTCAGCCATGTCTCGCCCAGCAGGATGACATGTAAGTCATACTCTTGTCTCCTATACCTCCGGGGTTCTTGTAAGTAACCGTGAGCTCGTCACGATCTATCACTGGCTCCCCGTTGGTTGGCTCCGTGCGTGTGTGATTTGCGCCCAGATGCGCAGGTCCCTGAGCACTCTGGAGAGCTCGTCTTTCACGACCGCCCTCAGCTCCTCTCTGACGATCTCTCGGATTAGCTCCCTGAGATCGTAAACGTGGACCCTGGGCTCGTCGCGCCGACGCTGCTCCCCTTCGGAGCGCCTCGGTTCCCGCGCAGGTGGGGGGACTGATGTCCGTGGTGTGGAAATTGGTGTCTGTGGTGTGGAGTGATTCGTTGCGCGTGATGGTAAGCGTGCGTGTTCCGGGTCCCTAGCCTGTGAGGGTACTCGGCGCACTGCGGTCGCGGTGGTCTCCCGTTGCGGAGGGTGGCAGCTTTGGACGGCGACAGCTTGTGGCTTCCTCTTGCGAGTGTGTCTCCTCTTGGGCTTGGTCGTCTTCACCTGCCTGGGTTTGAGGTCGTTGGCCGGGGCGGCAAGGGATGAGCCTGGGCCGTACTCGACCTCTCCCTCCCTCTGCAACGGAGCCGCGGGTGCAGGAGAGGCGCGGTGTCGGCCGTGAGGGACCAGTATAAATTGGTCTCCCTGTACAGCGGGCTTGGGTGGGATGGGTGGGTGGATGGCCATGCTCTGGCCTCGCCGAAGAAGGCCTTACACATTCGGATATTGGCCTTGTGAGAGCCCTTGCAGTTGGCGCAGGTCGGGGTGGCTCGTCTCGGCAGTGGGCAGTCCCCGACTGCATGGACACCACCGCAGCGGACGCACCTAATCTCCCGGTGACAGTTCGTTGAGGAGTGACTGAAGAGCTGACAGCGATGACACAGTGCTGGTCCCTGTCTGTTTTTCCACCCCTCAACATCCACTCCGGGCATGCAGAGGAGCTCACTCACCTCGAAGAGGCGTGTGAGCTCCTCGCTGTTCAAGCGGTCCAGCTGCGCGTGGTACAGGCATCCGGGTCTCCCACCTCTCGCCGGTATATGCCGCACGAAGCGCTCCGGGAAGCCCTGGCCCCTTAGCTCCTCGGCGATGCACTCGGTGTCTGTCCCCACTGGCAGACCTCTAATACCCACCTTGGTGGGGAGGTCTGAGGGTGGGGAGTAGCAATGCCATTGCACCGCCGGGTTCTCCTTAGTCAGGGCCGTCAGTAGGGCCTAGACTGCCCGGAACTCCTCAGTCGACTGTGCCAGAAACCTTATGCCCTTTCCAAAGGGCCGGGCGTTGGGTGCGTGTACCAGCACGTCACGAAGGATCCGGAAGTGCCTCTGCCATTCTGGCAGAAAATCCACAGCTATCGGAGGGCACTCCGATAGCCTGCGCGGCGGTTGGGACTCACTGGGGTTGCGGACAGTAGTAGGGAGGGGGGGACACCTTATTGGGGGTACCTTACGGGGGCTCTCCAGAGCGGCGGCGAAGCTGCGATATCGAGTCGCGTCGACCGATCCGCTGGAGAAGGCAGGCTCGACGTCCTCGGCAGACACAGCAGTCGAAGCGGAGGCGGCTCCAGGCGTCGTCGACGAGTCCTCCTCGGGCGTCGCTGGGCCTGCCATTTCCGATTCACAAGCCGCAGGTAACGTAGGCGGTGATGGGCGTGAAGACCGCGGTGATGAACGCGGTGTTTGGCAATGAGGTGGTGGTCGAGCGCGGTGATTCCTCCACTGCGACCACCTTGGAAGGTCCTTCAACAGGCGAGGACGCCGCGCGCTTCTGCGGGCGTAGCACCTCCAGCTCCGCTAGGAATTCCCTTCGTTCTTCTTCAGAAGGGAACAGGGGTCTCCTGACCACAGTCCGTTCGACCTTCTTCCGTGGCATGGTAGTCGGACTCGCTGTCGCTGGGGTGTACCTAGAACCTTGGGCGAAAACAATTGAACGAATGAGGCTGCTCTTTGTACCTTCTCGTCTTGTAAGAAGGGGGGGGGGCTAAAGAACAAGAGGAGGATAGGCTTTTGCGCACGGGGCAAGGGGCGAGGATGGTAATCTCACCTCTCTACGCCTGCCCCAATGTTGATGGGGTTGTCTTGTGGTGCGCAAGCTCTGTCTCACTCCCTTAGTCGTCGAGGTGGCCTGTTCTGGCCGTCTCGTGAGATTTGAAATTCTGGCGTAGGTCATCAATGGCGGCAGTGACGGCTCACACAGTCGTGTTCGTGGGTATTCGGCACTGTAATGTGCAGCGAACCCCACACAATCGGGTTGGGGACCCAGGGCCGGTGATGAGGAGTAAATGTATTTCACCAAAATACAAGATTACAGAATTGATGGACTTTTGAAAGATTTTAATATTCTGGACATAACATTCAAAGCCTTCGTCGTATCAAAAGTGGAATCCTATACAATTGGCTTGGACATTATAAACTCTTAAACGCAATGGATGTATTAGATATGATCGAAGTTTAAGACAGAGAAATGGAAGATATAATATAGCAATGTTCAGAGACCAAAAGAACGAATACTGACCGCAGTGAGCATGATAATAGATTTAATAATACTAAATAGCGCCTACAGATCGAAATTCGATCATAATTATAAAAAATCACTCGACTTGCAATACAGCTTTAGTGTCAGCAGTGTCGCAAATTGTGTAGGTTTTACAGAAGTTTTAACATTGTGTGCACATATAGTCTGCATACCGTAGTCTGGAAAACATTTCATTTATTTAAAATAATAAAATATGATATATTATATAAAATATTAGCGTTCTACACTTCACCCACACAAAAACTAGGCTTCACGTTTTTTTTTTTATAAAATAGGGGTTGCCCCCTATTTTATAAAAAAGATCGAGAAATGCCTTGCCTTTTTACGATTACCGAGTACCGACGCCCATGTTCATGCACGTAATTACTATTACGATGCGTTGACCCCCCCAATGGGCCGCCAACGGTCAAAAAACTTATTAATATAATGTTTACTTGGCCTTCAATAATCTTCAAAATCTACAAAGCCAAACAAACACAAACAAGTTCCGAAAGCGAATCAGAAGACGAAATCGAAATAAGGCACACAGTACATCTGTACTTTGTTGTAAAACCTCTGTCGAAATACGCTTTCGTGAAACAGTTTTGGTTGAAAAATAAAATTTATGAAAATAATATAGTTTAAATGCACATTACCACCTGACTTAATAAAAAGTATATAAATAATAAAATTTACTTAAATATAGAAATATAATTATTTAACATTCGTTCTCCCAAATATATGATCTCTGTATAAAGGCTTAGATAATAGGTATTCAAAGACTACAACACAGTTCATAACAGAAATACCGGAAAATTTAAAAAGATTATTTTTTTATTTACCATATTTAAGAAAATTGCAAACAGCATTTATTAATATATAACATATGTTTATTTATTGTATAAATTATATAGATATCAGTGTGGACAAAGAGAATTTAAAAATATATGACAAGGCTATTTTTTTTTTAAATAGCGTAAATAAATAAATTGGTTCAGTACTTTTACTAAATCATACCTCGAGCACACGAGTTGAGTGTTACGTAGTGTGTTGGGTCCGCGAAAGATGGCGCTCTCGGGCTATAAAGCATAATCTAAGTTGAATAAAATAAAAAATACATACTATTTATACTAGCTGTCACGACAGACGCTGTTCTGCCACAATTAAAGGATATGTTGTCATGGTTGTGTTTTTTTTTACGGGGGAAACGCATTTACGCGCCTTCACTGGCCCTGGATAGGGTCTAGTGGTGTGTGGGGCTCGCGGCACATTATATAGTGCCGAATAGCCACAAAAACCACCGCGAGTGCCACCAGTACTGCCTTTGGTGAAGTGCCTCGGAACAGCAAATCATCATCAGGGCATCTCACCGCCAAGTCAGTCTCCGAAGGGACCGACGCCACCTCCACCGATGGAGTTGTCCTGCACCACAGGACAGCCCCACCAACTTTGGGACAGTGCAATGGGGTGAGGTTCCCATGCTCGCCCCTTGCCCCGTGCGCAAAGGCGCCGCCACTTTTTCTCTTTTGCCCC